>CAUYON010115859.1:0-11706 GCA_963573935.1 Arctocebus calabarensis | reverse complement strand
CACCCATACTCCCCTCTCCTCTCCCCTCCCTTTCCCCTTTCCCTGTATTCCTATGCTATAATTTGGGTTTTAGCCTTCATATAAAAGCTATAAATTAGCTTCATATTAGGGCTGAGTACATTGGATACTTTTTCTTCCATTTCTGAGATACTTTGCTAAGAAGAATATGTTCCAGCTCTTTTATGTAAACATAAAAGAAGTAAAGTCTCCATCTTTCTTTAAGGCTGCATAGTATTCCATGACATCAAAATCTTTCTTTTTTAAAAGACCACACCCTTCCACCACATGGCAGATAAAAGGGAGGGGCAGTGAAAAACATCACACTTAAAAACAGAAATTAAAGTAAATGTGAAGAAATTGGGGACAAGTCCAAGAACTAACAAAAGGAGCCAACTAGTATGTCATTTTCATTTTTTAAGAGCTAAAAGCAGAGGTTTTCCTGGGAAATTCCCAATCCCAGTAGAAGACTGCATATTAAAGAAAATGCAGAAAATTACAGGCTAGATTTATATGCAACCCTGAATTGCTGGTTTTAAGAAACTATTAGTAATGAAGAGGCAAAAAAAAACAGCTTTTTATTTAAAGAGAATACTTTGAAAAAGAACACACAATAATAATTGCTGAGCAGGCATAATAAAGTCAAACTCGGAGGGTTTTTAAACCACACCAAAACCCTGAGAGGCATTACATCCCTAAAGCTCCTGCAGCTGGACAATGACCTCAGTTCTGCATGCATGGGGAGATGTCAGGGCTGGGAGGAGGTTCCAGAGCAATGGCAGGGCTGGGAAGAGATGCCCACCACAGCCAGTCAGTCAGCCCAAAGGAAGCCAGGCTGCTGAGCCCTGGAGAGGCCATGCTACAGAGGAAGCCTGTGTGTCTCCATGAAGTCTGACAATTCTGTAGCTCATCCCTGTTGCCAGGTGGGACGTCTTCAACCAAGTGTCCATTCATAAGGAAAATTCTACCCTGAACCACACAAAACCAGGACTTTGCAAAGCAACTGTTGGGGGAAAAGAAACCTTAAAGGGTCTCTATGGGGTCTGAGCACCCAGCAAACCCAGAGCCGCCTCTCAGTGGCATGTGGTCACAGGGCTGCCACCAAAACTGCAAGACTCGATTACCCTGAGCAGTCTCAGCTCCTGCCAAAGGATCGCCCAGAGGATGCCCCCCAGGTCTCTCCGGCCATGGCCTGTCTTCTTTCATGCATGGGGCTTCAGAAAATTCCTTCAGTTGTGTTCACTTTGTTGTGGTTTTCTGCCTTACGTCATAGTCAATAGTCTTTGCATTAAGTGGATTTCACCTGTCTCTGTCTTTGTTTTTCTATTAATTCTTTTCATTGTATTTTAGAGACATTTTGTTTTGCACTAATTAGGGGGAAGCCCAACACACGGTTCTTCATGGACAGTTTGAAAGAAGCACCAGGGACTGCCCAATGTCCAGGCTCCTGGCTCAGAGCCCCTCTAACCCAGGGGACACAGGTCTTTAGGCTCTTCTATTTTTCCAACTGTGGTAAGCATCTACTATAAAACTTAGTGCCTTCACCATGTTTAATGGACAGTTCCATGGTGTTACACACTGTTATGTAGCTGTCACCAGCATTGTCCCAGAGCTCATTTCATATTGCAACGCTGAAACTGTCCCATTAGACACTAACTCTCCACTGGATTTCATTAGCAGCCTATGAAACCCACGAAGGGAGAAATCTGCAGAATTTTTTTTTTTTAAGAGACAGAGTCTCAATTTGACGACCTCAGTAGATTACCGAGGCATCACAGCTCACAGCAACCTCCAACTCCTGGGCTTAGGAGATTTTCTTGCTTTAGCCTCCCAAGTAACTGGGACTACAGGCGCCCGCCACAACGCCTGGCTATTTTTTGCTGCAGTTTGGCCAGGACCAGGTTTGAACCTGCCACCTCAGTATATGGGGCCAGCACCCTACCCACTGAGCCACAGGCACTGCCTGCAGAATTTTTTTTAATGTGAAAAAGGAAACCCTTTATTCCAAGTCAAATGCCCTTTCCCCTTCACATTCTCAGGGGCCAGCATGCCTATAGTAGCACTCTGTAAATTGATCCCAGCCTGTAGGACTAATACATACATGTGGAGCATGTCTGATCTATGCAAATTAGGTTAACATGAGGAGGAGGTCAGTGCAAAGAGGTGGTCAGCTGTGGAGGTTTTGCTGTCATTTCTCCCCGTGGGTTAGCAAGCAGCCCAGACCCCCTCCTTGTAGCCACAGAGTAGGACAGCGCTGGTGGCTTGGGAGCCAACACAGGTGAAATTGTCCTCCCTGAAGGTAAGTGGACTCAGAGGATGTGTCCAAAATCCATCAGGAGAAGGACATGAAGCACAGCCTCTCCTGGTTCCCTGGCAGGAGGCTCAAGGTGGCCACTCCCCACAATCTCCTTTCGGACATCATGTGAACCCCTAACTGAATTTTGCCATCAGTGAAATGGGATTCTGCACAATGGAAATCCAGACAATAAACAGTTGCCAAAGGTGACGAGAAAACAGATGGGTGGGTGGGCACAATGGCTCATGCCTATAATCCTAGCATTCTGGGAGGCAGAGCCAAGTGGATTGCTTGAGTCCAAGAGTTGGAGGTTGCTATGAGCTATGATGCCACAACACTCCACCCAGGGCAACAGAGGGAGACCTTGTCTCAAAAAAAATAAAAATAGGGCGGTGCCTATGGCTCATCGAGTAGGGCACAGGCCCCATATACCAAAGGTGGCATGTTCAAACCCGGCCTCAGCCGAACTGCAAAACAGAAAAATAGCCGGGCATTGTGGTGGGTGCCTGTAGTCCCAGCTACTTGGGAGGCTGAGGAAAGAGAATGGCCTAACAGGAGTTGGAGGTTGCTGTGAGCTGTGTGACGCCACAGAACTCTACTGAGGGCGATAAAGTGAGACTCTATCTCTAAAAAAGTAAGTAAATAAAAATAAAAAATAAGAAAACAGAAGAGATCAAAATTGAATCAATTAAGTTACCTTACCACATTCCCAAAAGCTGCTTGTAGGGCTCCGTTTTCCAGGAAATCGGGCGATTCCCAAGCAAAGTCCACAAAGCAGGCCCACTTCCCAAGTTCCTGCAATCTGCCCTCCAGAATCCACTCTCTAAACAGAAGCCATCTTCTCAGATACTTGACACTTCAAAGAAGCACTTCTGTTCTGCAGGGACCAGAAAGCTGAGTGAAAGGCAGAGGGGGCCTCCTCCCTCTAAGGGGGTTCAGGTTACCCAGCTCTGCCACCCACCCCCAAGTCAGACCATGGCCACCCCACCCCTACGGTCTGCACTGGTGTCTTCCACCTGGGGGGTGGGGCAGAGTCAGAGGAAAAGGAGCAAACATCGGCTTTCAAGGGAACACGTGAGGGTTGTGAAAAAACTAAGAGGCCATGAAAACATAGCTTCCTTGGAGGCTGCAAATGCCACGATACAAAAACCCCTCAGTTTCCCCAACCCCATCTCCCCCTACTTGAATAATCTGAAATAAAAAAATATACAAATAAATAAAAAGTTGGGTAAGATGGCAAGTGAAATCCAAACTAAGTCCAGAGGTACAGGCAACACCACTATCACCCCGGCGGGGAAGGAGGGGCATCCTCCTTGGTGTTCATCCAAGGCCATAAGGCAATGATGGGGCTCCCTCCAAGAAGGCCTGTGAGGGGCAGAGGGGCCCAGTCTGCTCCTGGAGATGCAGCCCCCACAATACCCACAGCACATCCAGTGCTACATGTCTGACGTACAGAAATAGTCCTGATTATGGGACCTCAGAAAGCCTTTTAAAATATTATAGGAAAAATGTACCTTTTTAATGACTTTTTAACAAGGAGCACAAGTTGGCTTAGCAAAAGTTATCTCAAACACCAATCTAGCACTTTCGGCAAGCCAACCATTTAAACTATTAACTCATTTAATCCCCCAAACCATGACCCCAGAGGGCAGGTGAGTACTAAATATACTTACCCTACAGGAGGGAAAGTTTACACACCTCTACCACAACAACATTAGTCCCAAAGAAAGATGTTTCAAATAAACTCAGTATTCCTCCTCTATAGCTTCAAAACTGATACTAATAACAAATGAAATTAATGTCATACTTAAGAGATTACCCCAAATGAGCTCCCCTGAGGTTTCAAACATTCAATAGAGCCAAGAGAAACAGCACTGAGATTTCGAGTGGAAGGTGCCAATTAAGAAGTGACTCAAATTCCTTGAAATGTAAACACCTTATATTTTCAATATGAAAACCCATAAAACTAACACCTTACACAGTTGAGTCTGCTGATCAGGCGGGGAAAGTTTCCCTTCCACCACCCCAGATTAGCAGCGCATCACGGAAGATCTGGCTGTTGTCAGCATCGAGCCAACAGAGGAACTTAAGAAGAAACCACAATGACCCCAGACCTCTTTAATTTACAGAGCACCGGAGTCTCCTGGGCCTACCACAACAAGCTCCTTTGCCAAAAACAACCTATAGAATTTTTCCTGATGAGAAAATGTAAATTGCTTGCTAATTGCTTTCCCTCCTCCTGTGATCCGTCTTGGAATCACACAGGTGGGTAGCTTCACTGGCCGGGTGACAGGAGTCAAACCAGGGCACTGAAGGATGGGCCGCATAGTGCCCAGGCCCTCTGCACAGCCCTGTTGTTGGTTAACTCTTGGGGGCAAGGGTGCAAAAAATGCTACAAACGATCCACTTACAACAACCATTGCACATACACATATGACGGGACATTGGCTTGTTTCCATCTTAAAATGCAAACAAGTTCCTCTTATTGGAAAGACTATCTGTCCCCACTGACTGGGAAATCAGGAATAAAGATGGGACTTACCTCCCCTCAGGCTCCCATGTTTAACCATAGGAAAGATCTGGTTTTTCTGCCCCTTCTATCAGTGGCTTCTAATTCCAAGAGAAACTCTGTATTTTTCCAAAGAAAGGGAATATTGTGCTTTTTCTTCAAAGCATCTGCTATTTTTTCAACCGCTGTGATGCTTATTACTTTTCACCTATCCATTTAGAAGAAAAGAAAAAAAACAGCAATGCCCAGTGCTGGCAGTGATGTGGCAAAACAGGCAATCTCAGACTTTTGAGATTGGAGAGTGAATTCATGAATGTAATGTAGCCAGATTTATCAAATAACTGTACCCCAAAGTATCCTGGGACCTATTTATTTTACGTATGGTAATTTACCCTTAAGTAGTAACCTTGAGATACAACACCAAAAGCACAAGCAATGAAAGCAAAAGTAGGGCCAAGCACAGTGTCTCACGCCTGTAATCCTAGCACTCGGGGAGCTCACAGGTTCAAGACCAGACTGAGCAAGAGCAAGACCCCAGCTATTTTTAGAGTTGTAGGCACCCATAGTCCCAGCTTCTCAGGAAACTGAGGCAAGAGACTCACTTGAGCCCAAGAGTTTGAAGTTGCTGTGAGCTATGATGCTACAGTACTCTACGGAGGGTAATAAAGGAGACTCTGTCTCAAAAAATAAAAATAAAAGAATTTTTTAAATTTTAAAAATTTTTTAAAAAGCAAAAATAGACAATCTTCTGCCCAGCCAAGAAAACAAAGTGAAAAGACAACCCACACAACGGGAGAAAATATTTGCAAACCATATACCTGATAAGGGGTTAATATCCAAACTATATAAAGAACTCAACAACAAAAATAATTAAGTAGGCTCGGCACCCATAGCTCAGTGGGTAGGGTGCCGGCCACATACACTGGGGCTGGCGGGTTCAAAGCTGGCCCAGGCCTGCTGAAAACGACGACAACTACAACAAAAATACAGCTGGGCATTGTGGCAGGCACCTGTAGTCCCAGCTACCTGGGAAGCTGAAGCAAGAGAATCACTTGAGCCCCAGAGTCTGAGGTTGCAGTGAGCTGTGATGCCACAGCATTCTACCAAAGGTGACAAACTGAGTCTCTTATTTATGTCTCTAAATAAATAAATAAGTAAATAACTCATTTTAAAAATGAGTACAGGTCTTTAAGAGTCATTTCTCCACAGAAGACATACACCTATCAATACGTACACAGAATGATGATGCTCAACAATCAGTCATTGAGTCAGATCATTACAGAAATGCACGTCAAAACCAATGAGAGACCATCTCACACCGATTAGGACGGCCCTGCTAAAACAAAACAGAAAAAACAACAAGTTTCACCAAGGGTGTAAAGAAATTGGAACCCCGTTCCTACTACTGGTGTAGCAGCAAATGGTGCTACTACAGGAAAGAGTATAGGAGTTCCTCAAATGGAATTATCACCTGACCTAGCAATCCTACTTCTGGGACACAAGCACAATAACTGAAAGCAGAATCTGACAGAGACAATGCACACCCATGCTCACTGACCATTATTCACAACAGCTGAGAGCTGGAAGCCACCCAAATATCCCACAGACACATGAATGGTTAAAAATAAAATAAAGTAAAATTTTAGAAAATGTGGTGTGCAGTATCTGTATCGAATGGAATATAATTCAGCCTTAAAAAGGAAATTCCCTCATGTGCCACCACCTGGATAAACCTTGAAGACGCTATGCTAAGCGCAATAAGTCAGCCACAAGAAGACAAATGCTGCCAGTGGCACTCATGACAGAGTCGTAACCAGAGCAGTCAAATCCAGAGACAGCAGAACGGCAGCTGCCAGGCGGGGAGCAAAGGGAAATGGGAAACTGTTACATAAGGCGACACAATTTCAGTTTTGCAAGATGAAGAAGTTCTGTTGGTGGTTGGCACAACACTGTGAATGTATTTAACTGAACAATATGCTTAAAATGGTTAAGACGGTAAATCTTACGTTAGGATGTTTTACCACAAATACACTTTTTTAATCGACACTTGAAGAAATAACTTGGACTACAGAGAGACATTATATTCAAAGAAACTTGGCTTTTATTAAATACGTGTAACATGTAATACTTTTAGTAAAATGGAACAATGGAAACAACGTAAAATAGAACAATAGAAAAATGCTTAAGAACACTATTATTCACTCCCTCAACTTCCCAAAACAAACACCTGGGGCAAGGGAAGGGATGGGTTCCCGCCAGGCTCATCTCCACGTCTGCACACTGTCCTACCACCCGCTTTCAAAAACACACAGTTAGGCTCATCTCCACGTCTGCACGCTGCCCTACCACCTGCTTTCAAAAACACACAACGCAGTGCTTTACATAAAGGCTCTTTTGGAAAACAACACCTGCCCATAGGGATATAACAATGCGATACATTCTGGAAAAGGCGCTGTTAGGCTATTCTGTCATTGTGCAGACACCATAAAGTGAACCTACACAAACCTGGAAGGACCAAGGTACAGCCTGCCGCACGCCCAGGCTGTCCTATTCCTTCTAAGCTACCAACCTGCACGGCAAGTTACTGTACTGAATATTGTGGGCAACTGTAACACATTTGGGCCCCTAAACATTATCTGTATTTAGGAAAGGTATAGTAAAAATGCCTTTAAAAGATAAATACCTATAAAATATAGACTACCTACGAAAGATAAAATACCTATAAAAGATAAAAAAAAAAAATGGTACATCTGTGTAGGGCACTTACGAAGAATGGAGGTACAAGACTAGAAGTGGCTCTGGGTGAGTCAGTGGGTGGTGAGTAAATGTGAAGGCCGCAGACATCAGTGTGGACTGCTACAGACTCTTCACAACGCTACACCCTTAGGCAACGCTAAATTTATATCTAAAAAATAATAATTGCACTGCAACATTAGAACACTGGTTGACAGAGATGACTCAGCTCCATTATACATAATCTTCTAGGACCACCATTGTCTATGCTGTCTGCCTTTGACGAAAATGTCCTTTTGTCATTAGTCATGTCAAAATGTCATACAGTCACCACATGACTGTATTTTGAAAATAAACATCAATAATTAATTCAATAAATAAATAAGGAAGAAGGGACAGAAAATTTTCAATTACTAAACGTAGAAGGGACGGTGGATCACAAAGAAACCTTAGACAAAAGCCACAGTCATTACTGCAAGCAAGAACCACAGATAGGATGCCAAAATTAGTGGATGGAAGCAGGATGAGAAACAGGTTACTTACATAGTTGCAAAGTGTTTCTCCAAAAGATACACACTAATCAGCACAGGGAAAAAGCAGATTAACAGCTGAGAAAGCTAGCAGACAGCTTATGGCAGAAATGAAAGGGAACACCCCCAGTAAAGGGACACAGCGATGTCATGTGCCTCCTGCCACATGCCCGTGTCTTCCTGCCCAATACGTCCCTGAGTCTAAGCAAAAGAAAACAGACAAATCCAACTCAGACATTCCACGAAGTATAACTGGAATATTCTTCAAAAGAATCACTGTAAAAAAAAAAAGAAGACTCACTGTAAAAAATAACAACGCAATACTGAGGAACTATCTTAGAAGAAACAAATAAGGAAATGTGTGAACTAAATGAAACCTGGGATCCCAGACTGGACACCGCAACAGAAACAGGTATTAGTGAGAAAACTGGTAAGATTCAAACAAGGCCTGTGTTTTACTGAATAGTATCACACCAGTGTTAACCTTCTAGTTTTGATAAATCTGATTAAGATATTAACATTAGGGGAAGTTGCATAAAGTGTTATGGAACTGTATTATTTCTACAACCCTTTCTGTATGCCTAAAATTACAGTAGAATTTCCATAACTGACCACCTCCCTACACTGACCACCTCCTTAAGGTGGCCTAATTTTCAGTATAGTAGGTCTAATCTCCTATGTTAACCAGTTTGTTACAGTCCCTTGAGTGGTCAATTTACAGAGTTTACTGTATTTCACATCTGATAATACAGTAGGGAAATTGTAATTTACTGTATACTTCAAAATAGCTAGAAGAGAAGAACTGTAATGTTTCCAACACAAAGAAAAGATAAATATTTGAAGTGATGGATATTGTAATTACCGTGATTTGATTATTACATGTTGCATATACGTGTATCAAAATATCACAGGTATAATCCTCAGGGATGCCACCTGCACATTCTCACATTCTATCCAGGGTCCCAGCTTAGCCTTTACCAAGACATGGTCCTGGTTTAGGGGGATTCTGAAACCTCAAACTATCTTCTTTTCTAGTAGGTGTAGTCCTTCCTTAATTTCAACTCATTAAAAAATGCTTTATAGTTTAGGACAGTGGAAGGAAGGTTGGCATCAAAATATTTTGATCAAAAAAGATGATAAAGTAAAGGCCCAGTTCTGGCAGACAGTTTTTTGAGAGTAACTCGTAAATCATTCACCATATCCTAAATTTGCTCTCAAATTACTCTTTGCAGACTTGTGCACATATATCCACTTTCAGAATAGCTTTGCAAATTGTACATGAAAAAAAGGAGAAAGCTTTTTAATAAATTGCATTTATAAATGATCTGTATTCGAATATAATAAATCTCCAGTTATAGTCAATTACTACCCATGTTGTACAACAGATACCTTCTATTTTAGTTGCTAATAAAGGGCTACACAACTCAAAAAGAAAAAAAAAAGCCCTCCCACACAAACAGTGGGCTGGTCAGTTTTCTGGCCCTATGTAGAATATCCAGTCTGGTATGCCCACATCTTTGGGTCTTTTGATCTACCCCATCAACTATTCGCTGCCGCTCTTCTAGTATTTCAGCTTCTCTAGGTATGGGCCATCATTATCTCCATATTTTAAGGTTGACTAATTGAAAAACTTTAATTTAATCTGTAACCTTAATCCCTTTTGCCATGTAACCTACCATATTTACAAGTTGCAGGAATTTGGATGTTGACACGTTTTGGAGAAGGCAATATTCTGCCTACCATCTACATGTATATCAAAACTTGAATAACTGGTGCCAGAGGTTTGGAATAAAACACAGATAGCAATGAAGTATCCCTTTAAAATATTCTACATCTTGGGGAAATAAATAAATAAAATATTCTATATCTCCAAGACTCTTGATATCATAGAGGATAATATTATATGGGAAAAAATACAAATATCAACTGTAATTTATAATCTTTTGACTCTAATTCTAGACTGAATAAAACAAAGTACATACTCAGATAGCCAATTTTAATATTTTCATATTTAAATGCAAACATAAAATAGGCCAATAAATATGAATGCATTTATATTTTTCCAAGGACATATAAGTATATATGAATGTGTTTATATTTTTCCATGGACATAATTTTGTTTTGTATCCCTACTGGGATAGTAGCATTACCACTAAATGCAAAATGGGAATTGCAAGCATTTACATATTTGTATTCCATGCAAGAAACTGGATTTCTGCATTGAAAAAATAATAGCCAAGGGCAGTGCCCATGGCTCATTGGAGTAGGGTGCCAGCCCCATATACCGAAGGTGGCAGGTTCAAACGCAGCCTCAGCCAAACTGCAAAACAGAAAAATAGCTGGGCACTGTGGCAGACGCCTATAGTCCCAGCTACTCAGGAGGCTGAGGCAAGAGAATCGCCTATGCCCAGGAGCTGGAGGTTGCCACAAAGAAACTGGCAAGACAGTTCTGTGAGTTATGCAGCTGGAGCACTCACGGTCCACAGCACTCTACCGAGGGCGATAAAGGGAGACTCTGTCTCTACAAAAAAAAAAAAAAAGAAAGAAAAAATAATAGCCAAAACATAAAAAGTGTAATGTGAATATGAGTTTGCAGGTAAGGCTCATATGAGTAAATATAAGGGCTAAGATGCTATGACAAGGAAAACACAACAAAATAAGAAGATAAATGCTTATTTCACACAACAGTGGTAACGTGGGCAGTCTTAATAGAGACGCAACTTTTTCCATGTGGCTCTTCAGGGACCAGGTTCTTTCTGTCTTACTGCTCTGCCCTCTCCAGGGGCAACTGTGCCTTTAACAAAGCAAGGGCCAGGAGATCTGCATTCTAATGGAGGGGAAGAGAAAGAGAGAAATTCTAAGAAAAAGGGGCATTTTTTTTTTTTTTGAGATAGAGTCTCATTTTGTCGCCCTCAGTAGAGTGTTGTGGCGTCATAGCTCGTGGCAACCTCAAACTCTTGGACTCAAGTGATCCTCTTGCCTCAGACTCCCAAGTAACTGGGACTACAGGTACCCGTCACAATACCTAAGTAGAAATTTTAACAGGGCATGCTCAATGTTCGCAATAGAATAGAATTTAAAATAAATAATGAAAGGTGACCAAAATCATCTTAACAGCTTGGAAATTTAAAAGATTCCCTTTCATCCCAAACATGAAATAAAAGACAAGTTAGAAACCATGTTGATAATTAAACTTATGAGCTATAGCAAAATCTTTGCAGAAGAAAACTTAAATCCTTAAAATATTTGCTATTATAGAAAAAAAGGCTAAAAATTAAAGGATTAACTCTTCTTAAAAATATAAGAAAATAAACACAAAATAACCCTAAAGAAACTAAGAAGGAAGAATTAATGACAACCAAAGGTGGACCTGGTGCCTGTAGCTCAGCATCTAAGGTTCCAGCCACATGTACCAGAGCTGGCGGGTTCAAACCCAGCCTGGGTCTGCCAAACAACAATGACAGCTACAACCAAAAGATAGCTGGGTGTTGTGACAGGTGCCTATAGTCACAGCTACTTGGGAGGCAGAGGCAAGAGAATCACTTAAGCCCAAGACTTGGAGGTTTCTGTGAGCTGTGACACCATGGCACTCTACTGAGGGTGACACAGTGAGACTCTGTCTCAAAATAATAATAACAACA
>CAUYON010115852.1:0-22940 GCA_963573935.1 Arctocebus calabarensis | reverse complement strand
AACTGGATACAAGATCCTGGGTTGAAAGTTATTTTGTTTTAGGAGATTAAAAGTCAATGACCATTCTCTTCTCAGTTGAAAGGTTTGATCAGAGAGATCTGCAGTTATTCTGATATTCTTCCTCTTGTAGGTTATAGATTTCTTGTGTCTGATTGCTTTCAGAATTTTCTCCTTCATATTAACTTTAGTGAACTTAATTATAATGTGCCTGGGGGATGTTTTATTTGGGTTGAGTTGTGCTAGGGTTCTGAAACTGTCTGCTATCTGAATTTCAGAATCTCTTAGCATGTCAGGAAAATTCTTTCATAATCTCATAAAGAAGAGACTCTGTGCCTTGTGATGCCACTCCATCATTTTCAGGTATCCCTATAAGGTGAATATTGGTTTTGTTCAAGTTATCCCAGAGCTGTCTGAGAGAAATGATCTGTTTTTTCCTTCCTTTTCTCTTCCTCTTTGTAGATTTGGGAGCGTTCAATAGCTTTGTCTTCAATGTCAGAAATTCTTTCTTCTGCTTGCTCCATTCTGTTGCTGAGGGATTCTACTGTGTTTCTCAGATCTTTGAGGGCTGCAACTTCTTGACTCAATTTGTCAAAATCTTTGGTCATTTGGTCTTTAAATTCCTTGACTTCTTGAGACAATTTTTGAAATGCACCCTACATTTCTAAACCTAACTTTTCCTCTATTTTATTAATCTTGTTTGCAATCCAAATTCTGAATTTGATTTCTGACATGTCAGCCATCTGTTTATGCAAGTTTGTGTCCACCAAATTGTTCCTTGGGAGGGTTGATCTACTCTGGTTGTTCATGTTTCCAGAGGTTTTCCGTTGATTCCACTCCATGATTAATTTTACACCATTTGGCTGGATGAGTAGATAAGGACAATTTGGGCTGGAGGTTCTAGGAGTAGTGATTGACCAGTCCTTTGTTTGAAAGTTGGGACTGGTGTCTGTTCCTTTTCCCCTAGAGTTTTGCCAAGGACCCATACAGTGCTACTGCCTGCAAAACTGGGCACCTTCTTGGTGTGGTGGGGTTAAGTGACTCTGTCTTATTGCCAGCTGGTCTTTGTCTTACCCTAGAGAATCAGTTACTCTGGATTGAAATCTGAGCTTTGAAGAAATACCAGCAGTTAAGTCACCCTGCCCTCCACAGGCAACAATTGGAAAAGCAAAATCAAACCTTCCCACTGCCACACACCCAGGGTACCACTGTGGAAAGTCCTCGGGTGACTGGCCCAGTTGAAGAGGTCCCAGTCACTTGTCTCAGCCAGCACCAGTCTCAAATGGAAGAATTAAAAAGTCTCTGGCAACTAAATAGCAGGAATCTGCTGGAAGCTCTAGTATAACTCCCTCTGGTGCTCTGTGAGCTCAGGAGGGCCCCCTCAGCAAGTAGATTAGTCTGGGAAGGTTGATGCCTCCTTCCCCACCTTGCTCCTCTGTCACACCTAGTCAGTGGTAATCCCACAGGGCTGTGATCCAGTTTCCTCCAATGAGCAGATGCTCCAGAGGTTTGTGCCTGCCTGGGTCACAGTGAGGTCTGTGGCTTCTCAGCCAGTCCACCACTCCCTGTCACTATTTGGCAGGGGGAGGTGAGACCTGACAACCTGGGTACTTGATAGGGACTAGGGTGATTCACTCAGTTCTGGCCCTGTCCCTGATTGATGTTGCTGACAGAACAGAACAAGTTTGCAAAATTTGTTTCTGTCACAGCTATTTTCCCCTGATCAGACATTGGGCTGCAAATAGGTCTGACTCAGTCTGTGAGTTCCAGCCCTTTGTCTCAGCTTTCATTCCCTGAGGGCCAGGTGTGTCTGTAGCTAAGCAAAGCAGCCTCCACCCTGGGAGTCAGCTGACTTTACGCGTATTCTAAGCCGCGTGCTCCTTCCCAGCTGTTAGCGCCTCAGGCATATCCTTCACGCACCTTGGTTGCCCATCTGCTCTGCCAGCCACGGGAGAAGCTGCCCATTCCCCCTGGCTGCCCAGAGAGACTGGGAGTGTCTCCTCAAACCATCCCCAGGGATGTGAGCCCTCCTGCCATTGTTCCCCCTGCGGCTGCCATTTCATGCCTCAGGGGACCTCCTTTCCAGATCGGCCTCCTCTTAGCTCACTTTCCTCTCACCACTCTTGAGTCAGAAAATCAGCACAGATCAACAACAGTCTGCACCCTGTCCACAATCCTTGAGAAAATGTGCAAGAATCTGGACTCTGTGGGGGACAGGCCTCCAGACCTCAGGGTGAGAGTGGAGGGGGAATGACAGGAGCTCAAACTTGCAGGTAGAGAATATATACAGTTTTATACAGTTTTATGCCTGGCGGGAGAGTGCCACAGCACCCTAGTAGGGGAAGGAGGTCTGGTTTTTAAAGGGTCTCTTCTGTGGGGTAGAGTGGGAGGACATCTCCACTCTGCTCGCTTGTTTGTATGGAGGTATGGAGTATACTGCAAGCCACTCTCACGGGGGAGGGGACTCCTGTCTGCTTGGTGATGTGCTCTATACCTTTTTGTTTCTGTCCTTGGGGTCGCAGGTCACCCCAGCAGGGTTGATATGCATTTGTCAACCTTCTTTTTTGGCTCAGATCCAAACCATCAGCTTCCTTGCTAGGTTTCTGTCCTTTAACTCTCCTTCTGGATGGGAGCCTCTGCAGAAATCTGGCTACAGACCACCATCTTGGCTCCTCCCCTTCATTCTCATTTTTAAAGAACAATTTTAAAGTATATACTATTGTTGGTTAGCAGTTGTATTCTTTTAGCACTTTGAATATATTGTCTCCCTCCCTTCTGACCTGATAGTTTTCTGTTGAGAAATTTACTAATAATCTCATGAGAGCTCCGTTGCATGTAACAAATTGCCCCTCTCTTGTTGCTTGAAAGATTCTCTCTTCAATTTTTGACAGTTTGATGAGGGAATCTTTCAGTTGAGCATCTTTCAGTTCATCCTATTTGGAATGCTTTGAACTTCTTTGAGTATTTATTTTTTTCCTTCAGATTTGGGGAGTTTTCAGCCATTATTTTTAAAATAATCTCTTTCCATTTTTCTCTTTCTTTTCCTTCTGAAATTTCTATGATGTGTATGTTTATCTACTTTATGGTATCTCATAAGTCTGCCATGCTCTCTTCACTTTTCTTAATCTCTTGACTTAACAATTTCAGATAACCTGTCTTCAAGCTTGCTAATTCTTTCTCCTGCTTGCTGAATGTTGACTCCTTCTAGTGATTTTTTTTTTTTGAGACAGTATCTCACTTTGTTGCCCTCAGAAGGGTGCTGTGGTATCATAGCTCACAGCAACCTCAAACTCTTGTGCTCAAGTGATCCTCTGGCCTCAGTTTTTCAGTTTTAGTAAAGTCTTGCTCAGGCTGGTCTCAAACTCCTGAGTTCAGGCAATCCACCCACATTGGTTTCCCAGAGTGCTAGGATTACAGGCATAAACCACTGTACCAGCCACCTCTAGTGAATTTTTTAATTCAGTTATTATAGTATTTACTTCCAGATTTCTGTCTAGTTCTTCATATAGTAGGTTCTAGCTCTTTAGTTATATTTTCATCTTGTTCATACATCAGTTTACAGATTTTGTTTAGCTAATGGTCTATGCTTTCTTTTAATTCATTGAGCAATTATGTTAAATTCCTTTTCTAGTAATTCACTTATCTCTGCTTCTTATTAAGATTTTCTGTTTGTTTTGTTTTGTTTTTTTTTTTTTTTTGAGATTTCTTTATTTCTTTTGTTTTGTTTTATTTATAAACAGGGTCTCCCTATGTTGTCTGGACTGGTCACAAACTCCTGGACAAGAGTGATGATCCTCCCACTTCAGTCTCCCAAGTAGTTAGGACTACAGGCATGAGTACTGTGTCTGGTTTATCTCTGGTTCTTTAGGGTCAGTTCTGGAGGTTTAATTTGTTCCCTTGATTGGGATATGCTTCCTTGTTTCTTTGTACGGCTTATTATCTTGTGTTGGGACCTTGGCATTTGAAAAATCAGCCACTTCTCCTCATCTATATGGTCTGGATTTATATAGGGGAAGTTTTCACTGTTCAGTCCAGCTAGAGAGTCTGAACATCTCTCAATATGTCCTCTCTGGGCTTGTGCATATGTATAATCTCCTAATTGAAGAGGTCTGCCAGTTTCTTTTGCCAGTCTATGGTACTTCAGACTCTCATGCTTGATCAAGCCACATTTATTGCCTTTATTCTCAGTGGCCCCCAATTCATTTCCCTGTTTCTATCACCACTTAGATTCAGGTAAGACAGAAACCAGTCTCTTAGGTAGCCCCAATCAAAAGTCAGAACAATGGACACATATTTCTTTCCCAAGGGAAAAGTCAGGAGTTGGGAGTTTTCTCTCAATTGCACTATGCCATGCTGAGAGTAGGGACTCTGGTGAGTGCAAGCCTAAAATTTTCCAACCAGGCTTTGATGCCATTGGCTTTATGTTTATCTGAGATGCAGAAGCCTCTTAACTTGTTTTTGGATTTCTCACGTAGACAGTTGGTCTATGTATTGTCATTATGTCAGCATCTAAATGAGGGAAGAAGGGTCTGGAGCTTCCTATTCTGACATATTGATTATGTCACTTATTTATTTATTTAGAGATAGAGTCTCACTATGTCACCCTCAGTAGAGTGCCATGGTGTCATAGCTCACAGCAACCTCAAACTCTTGGCCTTAAGTGATTCTCTTGCCTCAGCCTCCCAAGTAGCTGGGACTACAGGTGCCCACCACAATGCCTGGCTATTTTTAGTTGCAGTTGTCATTGTTGTATAGCTGGCCTGGGCTGAGCCCACCAGCCTCAGTGTTTGTGGCTGGTGTCATGACCATTGTGCTACAGGAGTTGAGCCTACACTGAATTATTTAAAATCAAATGCTAGACATTATATAATTCCATCCATAAACATTTCAGGATAATCCCTGAAAATAATTACTATTATTATATGCAACAGAATTAACAGAAATTCCCTAATACTATCAAATTTCCAACGGCCATTAAAGCTATCCACATGGTCTCATAATTTTTTATTAAAACTTCGTTCAAATCAAAATCTAAACAAAGTCCAAATTGTATTTAGCTGATATGCCTTTTAAGTCTTTTTTAATCTTTTTGTTTGTTTTTAAAACAGAGCCTCAAGCTGTTGCCCTGGGTAGAGTGCTGTGTCATCACAGCTCATAGCAACCTCCAATTCCTGGTCTCAAGAGATTCTCCTGCCTCTGCCTCCCAAGTAGCTGTGACTACAGGTGCCCACCACAACACCTGGCTATTTTTTGGTTGCAGCCATCATTGTTGTTTGGTGGGCCCAGGCTGGATTCGAACCCACCAGCTCACATGTATATGGCTGGCGCTTTAGCCATTGAGGCACAGGAACTGAGCCAGTCTTTTTTAATCTATTGGTTCCCCCTGCCTCTTTTTTTTCCTCGCAATTTATCTGTTTAAGAAACCAAGTTGATTACTTTATAGAATTTCCCACATTCAGGATATTTACTATATTCCCATGGTGTCTTTTAATGTGTCCCTCTGCTCCTGTATTTCCTATCAACTGACAATCAGATTTAGAGGCTTTATGAGAGATGTTATATACTTCCTCTTATAACACACCAAGGGGTCAAACTATCTGGCTGCCATACTTTTTTGTAATGTTCAATTTGATGAATAGGTCTAGGCATTGTCAGACAAATTTATTCATTATAATGTTCCTCATTAGGTATTCACCTGATAATTTAGCAGACATTAATGATCATCAGCTAGACCATTCCTTTATTTGGGATTTTAAATAGGTGATATTTTACTTCTAATATTCCTTGAAGAATCACATTTCTCAAGAACAAGGAAGTATTCTATGTGCCTCAGTCATTTCATATAAAATAGGAAATAATACCTGCCTTACCTCACTTAGACCTTAGGTGGAAAGAAAAAGCATTTGGTAAGCTGAAGTTAGTATACAAATGGCTAACAGATGTCATGGTTGATCAAGGTCCATTCCACCCCAGAGGAAGCACAAAAATAATCATGCTAGTAGCTGATCTGGGAATGGGCTTGTGATCCTACTCTCATGGATAAATCATGATGGGAAGTTCCTAAGAAGCTTCTGGGAAAAGGTCATTTCTTCGCAGATAAAGCCATAGAAAGAGATGACAACTCTTCTTTTCTTTGAACGGTGTCACATCTGGGAATGTCACCTGAAAAGGGTGCTCTTACTTGCAACCAGCATTGCTATTGCACTGAAGAGATATTGCAAGGACTTGGATACTTAATGACAACACTAATTCTTTTTTTTTTTTTTTTGGAGACAGAGTCTCTGTCTGTTGCCCCAGGCTAGAGTGCTGTGGCCTGTCAGCCTAGCTCACAATAACATCAGATTCCTCCAGGAGGTTTAAGAGATCCTCCTGCCTCATCATCCTAAGTGGCTAAGACTATAGGTGTCTGCCATAATAGTAGAGCTGAGGCTCAGGCTTGTATGGAACTCCTGAGCTCAAGTGATCCTCCCACCTCAGCCTCCTAGAGTGCTAGGATTACAGGTATGAGTCACCATGTCCAGCCAAGAGCCTATCACTATTAAGAATTCCCTATTATGAGAGATACAGTATTTATTATTTATCTAGTTTGAGTTGGAGTTTCTCTTGCAATGAAAATCATTCTAACTAATACATAAGGTCAAAAATTATAGTAGTGATACTGCTGATGAATATAGCATTATATAAAATTACCAGTATAAAAGTAGATATTGATGTCCTAAACAGAACTTTTTTTTTGAGACAGAGTCTTGCTCTGTTGCCCAAGTTAAAATTCAGTGTCATTTTCATAGCTCCCTGTAACCTTGAACTCCTGAGTTCAAGTGATTCTCCTGCCTCAGCCTCCTGAGTAATTAGGATTACAGGTACATATTATCATGCCCAGCCAACCTTTTAAATTTTTTGTAAAGATAGGGTCTCACTATGTTACCCACGCCAGTCTAGAGCTCCTGGTCTCAAACTCTCCTCCTGCCTTGTCATCCCAAACTTGAGCTACCATGCCTAGCTTTAAACAGAATTTGATCAAGTAAACATTCACTGTTAGTAAAGCCTTCTTTTGTGTGCACTCTACATGAAACATGATATAAAATACTAATGAAATATTACACAGATAGATTCCAAGGCTGGCCACTGGATTCATGATTACTGATTAAAAACCATCAGCTCTTATTTCTGACCTGAGAAAAGATGGTTGCAGCTCGTATCTTCATGGTCCTTCTTGAATTTGGTTTTCTCTTTTCTGTGGGACCATCTTGAAATATTTTTGTTGGGTAATAACATTTATGAGTGGAGAAAGTATTGAATTCAGTTTTAGCTCAGGAAAGTGCTAGATGGCTTCCCAAAATTGTGACTCCCCACACATGGCTTGTGAAACACTGTCAAAAGTGCTTCAAAATGTATGGTGTCTTTCTCATTTCATGGATTTTTTTTTGGACACAAAGTAATGAGATGCATCCCAAAAGATACGTCTAAATACCAGCAATACCCTGTATGCATACCATCTCATATCTAACTTTGATGAAGTATCTCCTCATTTTAAGTCAGAATATAAAATTGTGTATTTTGAAAAATGTAAGAGAATAAGTCTGAAAAATCTTTAAGATTTTTTTTAATCTCTTAAATGCTACTAAAAGGGCTTTCCAGTTAAGAGCCAGGCTGGATATGGCGTGTGCTGGAAACTATCACCTAGCAAAAAATATTAACACTCATCTCCTTCTCTGGAGATGGAAATAGCAGAAACCCAGCTCAAACCAAGAGAAAAGTCCAAATCAGAAAAAGGTAATGGATATGAATTTTTAAAAATAGAAGAAAAAATAAAGGTAAGCATGGGAAACAGTTTTTGGCTTCAGAGAGTACCAAACTAAAGGGTTGAGAAACAAATGAAACATAATAGTGGATACCAGGGTTTCTAGAAAAATAAAGCCAAAGACTAAAATGCAGGACACACTATTCTGGATATCTCAAAAGAAAGAAAAGGCCTTGTGCTTGGTGCAGGGGAGATAAGGGCTGATGAAGCTAACAAGGTTACTTACAAAAGATGACCAGGAGGTCCAGCTATAGGACTATCGGCTCTATGATTGGTCTGGACTTTACTTTAAGCCATTGTGATGATCCTGGCACCTAAAGACATGGCCTTATTTTCCAGGACCCAGACACCAGAGTGACTTAAAATAAGTAATGAGTATAGGAATGGACGGACCCGGGAATGAGTCAAGACCTCCGAAACATAAAGTGTGCAGACAGAAAGGTCCTGTCTCACTGTTTGAGATGGGATCAAACCGCTTAGGTTTGATAAGAACAGAGATGAGGGGGCCAGGTACGAGGAGAGCAAGATAGCAAACCAACGTTTAATGGCAAAAAGGATGTCAAGAACTCAACCCACCAACCACAGGGAGTCGGATCCTTAAAAGAAGAGTCTGAAGTAAAGATCCTGGGGAAATCTTAAGTCAAGGCCACAAAGCACTAACAAGGGCCAGTGTTACTCTTCTGTCAGAACAGGTAACTGCTACAGATGCCTGAGCAGAGCCTCTCTTTGAAGGCAAGGGGTCCAACCCTGAAGAGCCTTTCTGTCAGCCTAAAAGTCCTGGGTGTTGAGAATAGCTGATAATAGCTTTGACTTCTAAATCACTTTGCAAAGAATATATATGACATTGGTCTCTGAAAACCCTGGCAAACATGACAAAGTATCTGTCTAGGATACTTTTGACTGGAAGATCTTCTATTTGGCCCTCCAGGTGTATTTCTTGCCCTTCTCTGATCTGCTCGGAGACCAGGGAGGTTGACCTGTGTGGACTGCATCAAGGACACTATTGTCTTCTGGCTTCTGGTTGGTTCAGCCACTAAAGGATGACTGCAGGAGGGTGAAGAGTAAAGGAAGGACATTTATCTCCTCCCCATCTTCCCCGTTAGGTCACTGTCTCTACAAAAGGCCACAAACCCCATCGGATAGCTCATTCAGCCAACTCACACTCACACTTTGCATGTTCTCTCTCTCTCACACACACGCTCACACACACACACACACACACACACACTCTCCCACCCCTAGTCATCACTCTCTCCCCTTTCCCCCATTCAAACCCAATCATGATGAGACTCCTACTGTTAGTGGCCACAGGGACTGTGACATCCCTTATGACTCCTCCTGAATTTTCCCCACACCTTTGTAAGATAAATCCTTTTGTTAAGCTCTGCTCAGTCACCTAGCTCTGAATGTGCCACCAGATAGGATTCTGACTGATATACTGACTAAGTTAACCATTGCAAGTGCAGCTGTTTTTCTTTACTTGCGAGATGGAATTTTAAGAGGAGTTGGTAAAGCAATCTCCTAGCTGGTGATGAAAAAGAAAGGGCAAGATGACCCCCTTGTGGGAGCCAGTGGGTGGCAGAGATTGAAGGTTAAGCAGAAAACCGGGACCCCCTTGCTTCCACTCCATGCCATGGTGATAATAAGAAAAATCAGCCCAGAGACACAGCAGCAGGCCCCAGAGACTGCCAGCACCCCGGGAGGTGATCCTTGCTCACTCTCCGCCAGGCAGGCCCATTCCTGCCTCAAATGCTGGCTTCACTGGGGCAGCTGTAGCCAGGACATTGAAGCCCCAGCAGTGCAGGAAGTGCAGGACATGGCAGCAACATTATTTTTTGCTCCTTTTATATGACCTGTCGGAGCTGCTCTTTGGCAAAGCTCCTCTCTCTCTTACTGGGACAGATGCAGACCCCACTGCCAGCAGCACAAGCACTCAGAAAGTCAACTCAGTGCAAAGGAACCAGAGGCCAGTAAAGGATTCTGTCTCCTCACAGTTTTCTTCATCTTACGGTCTGCAGTCTGTTTTTGTGCAGGAGGCCGGCACATCCTGACATGTTGCCATTCAGCAAGACTCTCATGTCTCTTCAGTGACTTCCACCAGAATCAGTTCTCTGTGATCAGATCAATGACTCAGTGGGGCACAGTCATCAGCAAATATGCCTTGAGCTTTTTAATAGGAAACATCCTACATGTGGATTGTTCTGATGGCAACATGGGTCTCAAAGATATGGTCTAAGCATTCCAGTCCGCTCTTTCTAACCTTTGATAGCTGATCTCTTTGACAGCCCAAATCCACCTGCTGTTTGCCAGGCTCACTTTAATTTATACTGCAAACCATCCTTCCATCCATTCATTCGTTCACTTGTACTTTCGATAAATATTTCTAGTTTTCTGGGTACTGAGTCTATACCCAGTTATGAGAAGAGATAAAGCCTTAGTCTCTGCCTGGAAGAGCTCAAACTTTGCCTCGAACTGAGAGAGCCTTTCAACACAGAGCTGACAGAGGAGAAAGTGACAGATTCTGCTTGGCTGGGCTGGGGCTGGAGGGTCAGCAGAGACTCCCAGAGTTGGCAACATTTGAATTGTGTTATGAAAGATGAATGGGATTTTACTAGTCAAAAAAAGGAAGAAAGATGACATGTCAAGGCCTGCCTCGGCCAGCCTGGTCCCAGCCCTTGTCTTTCCAACATCCTCCAAACCTTAGAGGCCCCTGGACCGTGGTCCTGGGCTCCCATCTGTCCTCTATTGCACACTCTCATTAGTGAGAACACTTGATCTCGTGCATTTGATCTCTGTGCTGGTGTCTCTAGAGCTCTCCTCTGTGTTCCAGACTCATGGCCAACTATTTACCTGACATTTCCACTCGGATGTCTGTCATCCACTCAGTAAAGGGCCACACAATTCTGAAGCCTTCCCCTTGTTCCCATTGGTAATACAGCCAAATACACCTCGGGTCCACTCGTGCCTCCATCCCTGGCTGCACTCATTGTGTGCAAGCCGCCTTCCCACCTTACCTGGACTGTAAGATAGTCTCACAGCTCGTCTCCCCACTTCTGTTCTATTCTCCTTACAGTACCCAGGAAGAAGGTTTCGAAACATAATTATTTTACTCTCCAGCTTAAAATCCTTCAATGACTTCCCATTGTACTTAAAATATCCACCCCAGCCCCCAGACCGCCTCTCAGGGCAGAATCAGGCCCTGCACACCTTGTCTGTGCCTGGGACTCACAGGGGGTGGTGTCTCCTCTAGAGCTCTATCTGGCTGCCTCCCTCTCACCCCTCATGCTTTAAACATGACATTTCATCCTCAGAAGTCTTGACTACCCTGTCTAAAATACGGGCCCATTCATCTGCTTTCTGGGATATGCTTTGTAGAACTTATCACAATATAAGTATCATGTGGATTTTCTTTTTTTTTTTTTGAGACAGAGCCTCAAGCTGTCACCCTAGATAGAGTGCTGTGGCGTGGCATCACAGCTCACAGCAACCTCCAATTCCTGGGCTCAAGCGACTCTCTTGCCTCTGCCTCCTAAGTAGCTGGGATTATAGGTGCCCGCCACAATGCCCGGCCATTTTTTGGTTGCAGCCATGATTGTTGTTTGGCGGGCCCGGGCTGGATTCGAACCTGCCAGCTCAGGTATACGTGGCTGGCGCCTTAGCCTGTTGAGCCACAGGCACCGAGCCTCATGTGGATTTTTAATTTAAAACTTATGTGTCTCCCTCACTAGAAAGTAGGCTCCTGAGGGTGGGAGCCCTGACTATCTTCTGTTCCATCGTAGTCCCAGTGTCCGGGTCAGTGCCTGGTACAGACAAGATTGTATGTAAATACTTGTCGGTAAGTGAATGAATGAATGAGGGCCCCAGATCTTCAATGAGGGATCCTTACCTGTTCTAGAGGCATCCTCCCTACCTTACCTTCAGTCCTACACCAGGTCCCACACAGTGCAGGAACTGGTTTCCCTCCCAGATTCAGATGTAGGGCTGACATCTGGACGGACATTGGGAGTTCAAAACTTCCTCAAGTCCCCTTTGCTAAAAATTTAGGGAAGACTCCATGAGGATGGGGATGCCTTCAGGATTTTTTTTTCTAATGTAAATCCAAGCTCCCCTCTCTACCCCTCCCCTTCATTTCCCCCCTTTCCCATGGACAAGGGCCCTTGATGGCTTGGGGCAGGACTGACCTACCTCCTGCCTTGTTTACGCTTCCCACATGGCAAGTCAAAGTGCTTTCCCTGAGAGATAAAGAAGGATGGATTTGCTGGGGAGCTGTCTGCCTGCTCTCGCTCAGTGGAAAAGATGAAACACGAGCAAGTCGGACAGAGAGTGAATGTTAATATAATTATTTGCTCCCCTAGCAAGACTTAAGAGCAGCCTTTGGCTGGCTCCATTTCTACTTCCAAATTTTTTAAATTATTTTTAAATTTCAATTTTAAAAATGGAGTTGAAAAGAGGAAGATATATGTTTAGGGAATGTGTCATTCAATGCAGTTTTTAATCTGACCATTAGCTGACATTCTCCCTTCTCCATTTACATTCATCACAATCCATTTACTGCACGAGGATACGGTGTGATTTATGGTGGTTCAGCCTTTACAGAGCACACATTATATGCTGGGTGGTAAGAATACAAGGCACATGGGAAGGAAAGATGAATTAGACATCCTAGTTGCCTTGAAGGAAGCTCAGAGGCCAGGCAAACATGTAAACAATTAATTAAAACAGTATGATGCTCACAATGGCAGGAATGTGCACAAGGAAGGGAGGAGGGGAATGTATTTTGCACATAAGAGAAATATAAATACTTCTTGGCCAGAGCTCAGACTGTGACCTTTTGTAAACATGGCCTCTGAATTCTTTGAGACTTTTTCCATTGAGAGAGGGAGGTCTGTGTCTACTGCCCTTGAACTGGGGCTCTGGGACTTCTTGGCTGATAGAATACAGCAAAAGTGAGGTTATACCAGTGTCCAAGTCCAGGCTTTAAGGAACTGTCAATTCTCCTTCCTGTCTCTTGGGTTGTTTGCTCTGCGAAGCTAGCAGCAGGCTGGGAGGAAGCACAAAATAGCCTGCCTGGAGTGAACATACGGGGAGACGAAGGCTTCCTGGAGAGACATGCTGGCCAGTGACCACCTGCTCCAGCTCCTCACTGTTGCAGCTGCAACCACTCTCTGACTGAGCTCCACTGAGGAGTTCTCTTGGTCACCAGGGTCTCTGCTTTTGGTGGCTGGCTGTGGCTGCAGTCACATGAGGGCTTGACTAGGACCTGGGGGGTAATCTGTCTTTCTATGTAGCTACCTTTGCCTTCCACACAGCCTGGAGGCATCAGGAGTGGGTGTCCCGAGAGAACAGCACAGAAGCTAGTCAACCTTCTAGTTGGCCTTCTAGTGCCCTAGGCTTGACAGGCTGGCTGCCAAGCCCAGACCCAATCCTGAGGGCACCACGCAAGGGCACAACTCCAGGAGATGCGGCTGCTCCACGAGGGGGACCTCTCTGAAGACAAGGTGGTGGCTCAGCTGTTATCCTGCAGATAATGCAGACTCATTGGGGCTTTTTAGCAGAAGAGGAATTTGATTTGAGTTTTGTTTAAAGCAGTCATTTTAGGACTGATGAACTAGATCATGAAAGGATAACCCATTTTCTTTCTAGGTGACACTAGGGATATCTGCAGAGGCCTGGGGACCTCTCAAATGACTAGAAGAGGTGCAGAGCCAAGAGCCTCATGGTCCCAAAGCAGTCAGTCCTTATCCCAAGAAATAGAGCCAGAGCTATAACAACCAACAAGCAGCGATATGATACAAATTCTCTCTGCTACATTTCAGTGTAACCTCCTAATATTCCAAAGGGAGGAAAGAAATGGGTAACTGTTGGAAGTAAGGTAGGAGGTAAAAGCAGGTATGTAAATTGTATATCATAGGCCTTGTTTCTATTTGTTGTGGGACAGCGCGGACCTGGTAATAGGGGTGGGGAGGGCACTAGACTAGAAACTTGCAAAGGACTATTTGCAAAAGAAAAAAAAAAGAGAGAGAGAGAGAAAAGAAAAGAAATTTGCAAATGACTATTGTGATTCCTACCCTGTGATATGAGCTGCACCTCATCTTCACACCAACCTGGTCGATTTTGTCTTTGAGGATAGCTCAGCCCAGCTGGGACTTAGGGGCTCAGGAGTAGACAGGGTGGGGAAGGGAGAGACCACCCACACACCACACACCTATTGGGTGCCAAGCCTTGGATCACCACTTTAACAAACATATTTTCATTTAAGTCTCAAGACAGCCATCCAAGGCAGGTGTTTTTCAAGATGAGGAAGCCTGGACCTACCTTGCCCAAAGCCACCCAGCTTATAAATTACTGGAACCAGGAGGGGAAACTACAGCATCTTTGCCCCACATCTGTGCTATGTCCTAGGTGATTTCGTTCTCAGCTCCGTCTCAGGATTTTGTGGTCAGAGTTTTTCAAATAAAGAAGAGAAGGACAGACTTCACAGTTGAGTATAGTTCTCTGAGTTCCGTGGTGTCGCTCTAGCTACAAGAAGTCTAATAACGGCTTCTAAAAGGTAAGCTGAGGCTTTGAGCCACACAGACGCTCAAACCCAGAGCTTAAAATTCTTTTATTTTATCAGCTCCTTTTAGGAAAAGAAATCCTTCTAATCTCCTGTTTAAGAATTCTCAGCAGAGTTCAGCTGGAAAAATTGGCAAATGCTACTTTTGTGGCTTCTGTTTCTCCCATCTCTGCAAAGTTTCTGTTGCATGGGCTTCGCATAAAGCAAAGGTCAGGAAGGTAACCGGCGGGACCAAAGGTTCACAGCGGCCCCAAATCACTGGGCTGCGGTGGCTCTTCATCGCTCTGCACCTGTGGTGTCTGCCGCCCAGTGACACTAAGTCCTATTCAATGCTGTCTCGGAATTCTGAGAAAGGCTGAAATCTCAAAGCCACGCACGTGTCAGTCACTCGGAGTGGCGGTACCTTATATATCACTCTGTGTCCAGCCGGGAGTCTGAAACTGCACTAGCTATTTTAACAGAGCTCATTTAACATAGGAAACTATTAAGTGGATACAGAGGAGCTGAAAAGGCCAGAAGGGAACGGTGAGATATCCCAGCGGCAGCACTGCAGGAAGCAGCCCCTGCCCCTGTGACTAGGTGGAGGTTATTAAGACTTAGAAGCGTGAAGAAGAGACCCCCACAGAGCTGGGAAGCAGACTTCTGAGGAGGGGCAGCAGCTGGTGGTGCAGATCTCTCCCACAGGGTGAGATGAAGCCGGCTCTGCGAGTGCTGCAAAACTACAAACGAGATTGAACTGTGACTACTGCCGTGAACCACTGCCGCCCGGGCGAAGAGCTGGGAGGCTGGGCTGTCTCTCCAAAACAGGAAGCAAACAGGAAGAAGCCGGCTGCCCCTTCCGCTCCAGAGCACCACCCGCCTCCAGCACCCATCACTGGCAGAGTTTCTCAGGGGAGCAGCTGGCCGAGCAAAAGTGCGCTTTGCAAAGTCCAAGCCCCAGAATCACAAAACTACACAGAAGTGGGCGTGAAGTTAAGAGACAATAGCTTAATAACTGGAACATTTAGTAAGATTTTGGAAATAAATTTGACACCAGAAACCAAAAAATGGTAGCACTAAAAGACACTCATTTGGGAAAATGTTTTGAATGTAACGGCTTGCCTTTTATAGTAAGCCATTGCCTTGGTGCTGGAAGGGGGGATAAAAGTGTTACATTATTATTGGAAACCCTGCATTCAAGTAATGCAAATCTGTCTTCAAGTTCATTTAACAAAGTGACATTTAAATTACTAAGAAGAATGGAATAAACTCCATGTTATTTGCACTCTCCCAATACACTGGGATGAAATTGTCCTGGGATCAGCAACTGATTAAGCTGATTATATACCTCATACATGTAGGATGTGCTTTTCAACTGGCCACAATCAAAATACAATTTCCTTCTGTTAGTATAATAATGTAGATGCTATAAAAGGCATCTCCTGGTAAGTGTTTTCCATTTACATTTCTCCTACTATTAGCAGGGTATTTTCACAGCCTCGCTCTATCTTCTCCCTGCCCTCAACTCCCAATTCTAACGGTGGAATTTTTCAGACTTCTCAGAGTTGATACTACAAAGGAACCCTGATGCCTTGTGATGGGGCCAAGCCGGCTGCCAGGAAACAGGCACGCACATGTCTGCCTGGAAAACTGGCAGTAAAAGATGGGTAACTACCTCAAAAGGTCTTGGGCAAAATGAATGAATTAGCAGCACAATAGCGTATCCTTAGACAGAGCTGTCCTCAAAAGCCATTGTCATCTGCTGATCAGGAGTTTTTATTGATGAATTTCATCCTTTGGGCCCAACTTCTTGCTATCTTTCAAGCCACTTTCCCTCCAGAGGTTTCCTTGATAGGTCTCATCTCCTCACTAGCTGCTGGCTGCTAACATCCAAAGTCAGTAATTTATTCTCCACCCCGCACATAAGCTTTGCACCTCAGTAGACCCTAAACTATGCACCAGGCCAGCCTTTCACATTCCAAAATTCATTAGAGATCTGCCAAACTAGGAGGTCACTCATCTGGTCTCTACCCTCTAACTCCACTGGGAGAAACTGTGCTTTAACCTAGGTTCCTCTAACACTAGTTTCTGTAAGTAAAGGAAAAATTGTTTGTTTGTTTGTTTGTTTAAAGTTCTTTACCTTTTCTAGTCTCCAGAACAACCTCTTAAAGTCATGAAAAAAAAAATTTACTTCCCATTACACATGTAGGCTATGTGGTCATAGAACAGCGATTTTGTTCCAGAATTTAAAAAAGCTCAGCCATTTTAAGATAGAGTCTGGGTTCAAGTGCCAGACACAATTCAGGGGAACCACATGGGGCACTTGTTCTAGTGGGCAATGGAATAAGGGAAGGGGCTTCGCTGAACAGGGACATCCTGATTTTCAGCAAGGAATTCATCTCATTGGTTAAAGTCCCTAAAATATCATAAAATATTTTAAAATAAAAGGCTGTATGTTTTATGTTCTGAATATCTTATTTTTTATTTTCAGATATTTTAGGTAACATAAGTATTATACAGAGTATTTTATGCTAGGTGAGAAAGGGCTGTTTGCAGGCATATATACTCATTGTTTTAGGGCATTCAGGCTGCTAGAACAAAATGACATGAACTGAATGGCTTATACACAAAGAAAGTTATTTCTCACAGTCCTAAAGGCAGGGAAGTCGACAATCAAAGCACTGGCAGGTCCACTGCCTAGTGACAGCCTCCTTCCTGGTGCATAGATGGTGCCTCCTCTCTGTAGCCTCACATGGTGGAGGGCGAGAGAGCTTTCTGGGATCTTGCTCATAGGGCACTAATCCCATTTGTGAGGGCTCCACCCTTATTACCTAGTCACCTCCCAAAGGCTCCACCTCATCTAAATTTGGTGGGAGAGGCTACAAAATTTCATACCAAGGCACTCATGAAGAAAAACTACTGAAGGAGGCTTTATTATCTTGCCAATGATAGCACCTTATCTAGTTCTGAAAGTATGTGGCAGGATGACTGTATCTCAAAAAGAAGAAGTTTAAAGTACATAGAAAGGTTTTATAAATTAATGGCCGAGGGAGAATTAACTCTTTAGGATTAATTAATACTAAAATAGTAAAAAACCCTCCAGCAAGAATCAAATGTGCTTTTTTCTTCTGGCCACAATCAGATGATAATGTCTTTACTAGAAAGCAGGCCTCCCATGCCCCTCCATGGAGAACATGTAGTGAGATTGCTGTGGTGGGTGCTAGGTTCCAAATGCAGCAATTGCAATAACAGATTCCATCACCCCTAAAAACAGAGAAAGTATATGCATTAGTAAACTACTATCGGCTCGGTGCCTGTGGCTCAACGGGCTAAGGCGCCAGCCACGTACACCTGAGCTGGCAGGTTTGAATCCAGCGTGGGCCCACCAAACAACAATGATGGCTGCAACTAAAAAATGGCCAGGCATTGTGGCGGGCACCTGTAGTCCCAGCTACTTGGGAGGTGGAGGCAGGAGACTCACTTGAGCCCAGGAATTGGAGGTTGCTGTGAGTTGTGATGCCACAGCACTTTATCCAGGGTGACGGCTTGAGGCTCTGTCTCAAAAAAAAAAAAAAAAAAGTAAACCACTATCAAGCAGAAGTGTTCAATGCAACAACATTGAAAAAGCCTTGGAATTTCTACTCTGTCAAACAATAAGCATTTTGGCTTAGTTTTTGTAGTTTAAATGCTTCTAACGGAAATATAATCCAAATGAGAAATCAGACTCTAACAGTCCATAAACATCTTTCCTTCAAGGTGTTTTGCTCTTTGATGTGAGGTTGGCATTTTTACTGCTGTGAGCTCTATGCAGGAAGCAGGAACAAAGAGATAAGCAGAGGACCATCCAGGTCTGCTGGCTAATAGGTGAGTTAACCAGGGCCCTTGGCTTCTCACAGACACTTTGGTCATCGTCACCTCATCTGCATTCCCTAATTCCCTGCCATTCAGGGAGAAAGGGGACAATTCCAAATTAAATTCAGGAGATACTTCCATGGTATATGGAAGCTGGTTAGCTCTCTAATATAAAGGAATTTTTTAAAAATTTTATTAAGGAGATTCTTGATTTAAACAGGTACTTCAGGAAGTAATCAACTGTTTTACTTTCATATTGAGATAATAGCTTCTTCTCAGCCTGTATAAACTCAGTATCTGTTATCGCAGCCCAAACACAGAAGAATAAAGCTTGTGAGAACAACTGACTGTAAAGGATCTTTATAGCTAAAACTCCAAGAAACTCACTGCCTGGGAGAGGACACTCTAATGAAGGAGGTGAGATAAGGGGCAAATTTATCCACATCCATTTATTTCTAATTGCTTGGTCAATGAGAAAGAAGAAAGGAGAGTGAGTAAGGAAAAGGACGCAAGAGAGAGAATAAGATAGAATGGAGAATGTAGAAAAGCAACCCCAGGGTGTCAAACACAAAACAAATCTTCATTATTAAACAAGGAAACTTCAGCTAATTCAGCCAGTTTACTCAATTCAATAAAAGTGATTTAAAAATACTTTTCCTTTGTTGAAACAAGGTCTCATTTTGTTGTCAGGGCTAGAGTACAGTGATGTCACCATAGCTCAGAGCAACCTCAAACTTCTAGGCTCCAGTGATCCTTCTGCCTCAGCCTCCCAGAATGCTAGGATTATAGGCATAAGCCATGAGGCCTATAAATACTTTAGGTATTATGTTTCCCTTACTACTAATAATTTTCTATCTATTTCTAAAATATGTCAAAATATTGAGACCCAGAATTGTGACTCTTAATGATGTTTTCTCATTCATTTAAAGTCAGTCCTTCAAGATGAAGCCAAATCACCTTGGTGAATCAATAGGGCCATAATACTACTCACCATCACCACCATCACCATTGCCATCACCAACACCGCCAGCACCATAATCACCATTGCTATCACCACCACAAGCATCAACACCATCATCAGTAAAACCATCACCATCATCACCACCACCACTATAACCACCATCACCATCATCACCATCATTACAACGACCATTACCACCACCACCACCATCCTTACCACCAACATCACAAATACTGCCACCACCTTTCTTCAAGTTAAAACAAAACAATATTTCTATTGTCCTGGCTAAAATTTAATTTAGAATTATTTCCTTGAAAAGGATATCATTTCTCTACAAATGACCAAATGGCTGAGAGCAGAAGCACACAACTGCTGGGATAGGAAGAACACCAGTTTAAATGGTGATAGTTGAAGCCACTTCACAGAATTAGTTATACATGTAAAACTTTGCCAAGAAAAAGATTGTAATCTAAAATAAGCAGCAAGCAATGTGTTATCTGAACAAAGTCTTATCTTTCCACTCATGGGGTCACACTATCCTTTCCTATGTAGATGAATTTACTGGAAGCCCCAGCACAGCCCATGAGACAGCTAATATTCTCTCTCCTATGTCTGAAGATTTGGAAGAAGGAGAAGGGATTCCACATTCTTACTTCCTCTTCCATTTTCAAGGCCTTCCTACTATCATATCACACTCTTTGGCTTACTCAGAGTCTCTTCCCTCACAGATGCCCCACCTCTGCCTTCCTCCTTTATCACCCAATGTCATTTTGATGTAATATTCTCTACTGAAGTTTTGGGGATACCAAAGGGGCAACTTCACTGGAGGATAGGATAGAAAGCAATTGAAATCTGAATGTCAAGTGTTCAGAGTCTATCAATTCTGCACCACTAAAAGCGTCTTCTTTGGATACCAGCCTGTCATCATGTTTCTGGGTTTTATTCTCTCTACTAAGACTTTTCTACAATCTCTTCTCTCAGAGTCTTTGAATCCTAGCACAACTTTTTCCTCTCTAGATGCCAGTAGACAAATTATAAATGATTTCTACTCTATTATAATCAATTAGGATGGATTCAATTGGCAGGAAAAAAGAACACCTAATTAAAACCACATGCTGCCTACTTAATCAGAAGTTCAAATATTGAACTCAGAGTTGGCTGCATAGCTCAACCACATCATGAGCTATGATGCTTCCAGTCAACATCCTTAGAGTATCAGTTTTGCAACCTGTTATGGACTGAATGTATCTATGTCCCTGAAAATTGATGAAATTAGGAGGGAAGGCCTTTAGGAGGAGGTTAGGGCATAAGACTATAGCCCTCGTGCATAGGGTTAGTGCCTTTATAAAAGATACCCCAGAGAGTTTTGCCACAGGAGGAAGGACTCAATAAATCAGCTGTCTGCAATCCAAAAGAGACCTGTTACCAGAATCAAACCATGCTGCCACTCTGACCTCAGATTTGAGCCTCCAAAACTTTCAGAAATAAATTTCTGATTTTTATGAGCTACCCAGTCTCTGGTATCTTGTTATAATAGCCTGGACTGGTTAAGACACACCTTCATGCTTGTGGCCTCCTATTGCAAGATGGCCGCTGTGGCTCCCAGCATCACATTCATGCTTAAGATAGGATATGTAGCAGTACTGGGTAGCTCTCTTACGCCAACCTTATCATGAAAGAAAAGCTTTCCCAGACACCTCTTCATTGAATAAAATGAGGTCATATGATTCTGGGAAACTGTGTTCCTGGAATAGGAAAACAAGATTGTTGTGACTGGCTTATTTCTTCCCTGAACAAAATGTGGATTACAGCAGCAAAGAAAACAGGGAGTGTGACATCTAACAATGTGTGAAAAGCGCTATGCCTTTCATAACCACAAAGGACAATTAGGGTTGGTACCAGTCAGTACATTTTATTTTTCTTCCAACTCTTGTTTCATTTTACTCTTTTTTTTTTTTTTTTTTTTTTTTGCTTTCAATTTCAGCTGGCTTACACTCCTCTTAGTTTGAAGTTGTTTTTTTTTTTTAATTTTCTTTTTTTTTCCTTTCTTCCTTTAGCAATTCTCTTGCCCTTTGCCTCCCAAGTAGCTGGGATAATCAGGCACCCACCACAATGCCCTGCTTTTTTGTTTTTGTTTTTGTTTTTTTTTTTGGTAGTGATGGGTCTTATACTCTGGCTCACTCTGACTCATGCTGGTCTCGAGCTTCTGAGCTCAGGAAATCCTGCCTCGACCTCCCACAGCTCTGGGACTACAGGCGTGAGCCATCATGCCCAGCCTCATTTTACTCTTTATGTTGCCTTTGTTTTTTCTCCCCATGCTTCAGCATCCTCTACGAAATGGGAATATGTTGGCAGAATGGTCCTTAATATCAAATCTTATACTTCCACCACAGGAGAAAGAGACTGCTCTCTTTTTTAGCACTAGATAACACACACACAAAATAAAAACCCAAGAAGGTTTTAGGTTGGGCCAGCTCAGACCACATAACCAGTCCTAGACCAGTCAAATGTGATGAAGGGAGGGAACAGGTCTAGGAGTCAACAACTTGAATTAGGTACATCCTACAAATATAGCAGTGGCCTGAGAGGTGGGCTCCTAGAAGAAAACAGAATCCCAGAGAGAAGTCTTCTGGGAGTCAGCCCCCAGAAATGTCTTCAGCTGCCTCCCCCCATACCCTCACTGCTCCAAAGCAACGGAAGCCACTGTCATTATTGGTTAAAATAGTCTCTTGACCAGGGTACCCTAGAAAGCAAAGGCTGAGATTGAAACTTTTGAATAGCCACATTATTAAACAGTATAGTACTAAGGAAATAAGAGTGATGGAGAGGGAGAGCAAGGGAAGAAAGGTAGAGAGCAGATGTAAGAGGTCATTGTCAGAAGGGATTGTGCTGTCTCACGGAAGCGTCTTCCACAAGGCTCCCTGAACTAGTCTCAGTTTGCAAAAGGAAGGGAGGGAGAAGGAAGTATCCATAGCTCCTATCTCTTATTGGTTAAAGTTTTGCACCAAGGACATTAATTACCTTCCATGAATGAGGGTGCCAAGTGGATTTTTCCTCATCTCATACCTTGGTAACAGGAGGTGAACCGCATGGGATGCACAGAGGTAACACAAGGTCTGACTTGGGGACATCTGTGATGCTGGTTGGGCACTGTGGCTGTGAGAAAAAACAAGCAGCCAAGAGTCCTGAGGCTGAGAGGATCCAAGGCAGTGCCTAAGAGGTGTCTTAAGATCTCATCTCTTTTTTTCTATTTCAAATACATTTTCACTATAAACATAATGTGTACACTGTGCTCCCCAAGGAGGGAAATACCCAGAACACAGTAATATTCCCATGCTCCCAAAACTGAAAATCTAAAATAGGAAGACCAGATATACACGTATGCAAAGATAAACAAAAGTATGTAAATAACAAATACAGAAACACTTGCCTTATTCATTGCATTATTCATTTGTTCCCTGGCATTGGGGGATTTGATGGTACATGGTTTCAGAGATCATAGGGGATAATTATATTTTTATGAATATTTACAGTCACAAGGTGCTTTAAAAACATTTTAGCTGGAATTGTTGTATAATAAGAATTTAGTATAATAAGAATTTTTAATTTGCCCATATAATAATACCTATATTCATTTCTTTTTTTTTTTTTTAATTGTTGGGGATTCATTGAGGGTACAAGAAACCATGTTACATTGGTTGCATTTGTTGGGAAAAGTCCCTCTTACAATCGTGTTTTGCCCCCAAAAGGTGTGGCACACACCAAGACCCCAAGACCCCACCCCCCTCACTCCT
>CAUYON010115851.1:0-11383 GCA_963573935.1 Arctocebus calabarensis | reverse complement strand
CTATGCTTTCTTCGAGGACTTTTATCATTTCATGCTTTAAATTTAAGTCCTTTATCCATCTTGAATCACTTTTCATGAGTGGAGAGAGGTGCAGGTCCAATTTCAGTCTTTTACATGTAATATCCTGTTCTCCCAGCACCATTTGTTGAAAAGGGATTCTTTCTCCCAGTGGACGTTCTTGTTTGGTTTATCGAAGATTAGGTTGGTGTAAGATGTTAGTTTCATTTCCTGGATTTCTATTCAATTCCAAATGTCTATGTCTGTATTTTTGTGCCAGTGCTATGCTGTCTTGATCACTATGGCCTTGTAATACAGCCTAAAATCTGATATGCTGCTGCCCCTGGCTTTGTTTTTGTTACTAAGAAATGGGGGTTTTTTTTGGTTCTATACAAAATGCAGAATCATTTTTTCCAAATCTTGAAAGTACAATGTTGGTATTTTAATGGGGATGGCATTAAATCAGTAGATTGCTTTGGGAAGTATACACATTTTAACAATGTTGATTCTTCTCAGCCATAAGCATTGTATGTTCTTCCATGTGTTGATATCCTGTGCTACTTTCTTACAGTTTCATAATTTTCTTTACAGAGGTCCTTCACTTCTTTCATTAGGCATATTCCTAAATATTTCATTTTCTTTGAAGCTATGCTGAAGGGAGTTGTATCCATAATTAGCCTCTCATCTTGGCTGTTACTGGCATATACAAAGGTTACTGATTTGTGGACATTGCTTTTATATCCTGAGATATTACTGTATTTTTTGATGACTTTCAGGAGTCTTGTGGTTGAGTATTTGGAGTTCTCTAAGTATAAGATGATATCATCAGCAATATGCTCCCATTTGGATGTCCTTTATTTTCTTGTCTTGTCTAATTGTATTGGCTAGAACTTCCAGCACTGTGTTGAATAGTAATGGTGACAGAGGACAACCTTGCCTGGTTCCACTTGTAAGTGGAAAAACTTCCAGTTTTACTCCATTCAGTAAAATATTAGCTGTGGATTTGTCATAAATAGCTTTGATCACTTTAACAAATGTGCCACCTATGCCTATGCCTAGAACACTTTTCAGTGTTCTAATTAGAAAATGATGCTGGATTTTATCAAATGCTTTTTCTGCTTCTATTGAGACCCTATTAAAGATCATAGGGTCTTTGTTTTTGCTTCTGTTGATATGGCGAATAACATTTATGAACTTGCATATCTTATACCAGCCTTGTATCATGGGATGAAACCTACTTGATCATGATGTATGACTTTCTTGATGATAAGCTATAATCTATTGGCTATAATTTTGTTGAGAATTTTTGCATCTATATTCATTAGTGAAATTGGTCTGAAGTTCTTCTTTTTAGTTGGTTCTTTTCCTGGTTTTGGTGTCAGGGTGATGTTTGCTACATAAAACATGTTTGGGAAGATTCTTTTCCCCTCAATTTTTTGGAATAATTTCTGTAGGATGGGAATAAGGTCTTCTTTGAAGGTTTGATAGAATTTTAGTGTGAAGCCATCTGTACCAGAGCATTTTTTTTGTTAGGAGATTTTTTTATTGTTTCTTCTCAGTGCTTGAAATTGCTCTGTTCAGGGATTTATTTCTTCCTGGCTAAGGCTAGGGAGAGGGTGTGATTCCAAATATTGATTCATCTCCTTAACTTTGTCAAGTTTCTGGGCATAAGTTTCTGGTAGTATTCAGAGATAATCTCTTATATCTCTGTGGCATCAGTTGTTATTTCCCCTCTATCATTTCTGATTGAGGTTACTAAAGATTTTACTTTTGCATTTCTAGTTAGTCTGACCAAACATTTATCTATTTTATTTATTTTTTCATAAAACAGCTCCTTGTTTTATTAATTTTCTTAATGATTCTTTTGTTTTCAATTTCATTAATCTCTGATTTAATTTTGGATATTTCTTTTCTTCTGCTGAGTTTAGACTTAGATTGTTCTTTTTTTTCTAATTCCATAAGATGGCTAGTAAGTTTGTGAATGGGCTTTCTTTCTTTTTTTCGAATGGAGTCATCTATAGTGATTAATTTTCATCTCAGGACTGCTTTTGCTGTATCCCACAGTTTTTGCTAACTTTTTTCTTCATTTTTGTTATGCTCAAGTAAGTTAATGATTTCCTTTTTTTTTTTTCTTCCTGCACCCAAATGTAATTCAGCATAAGGTTGTTTAATTCCCATGCCTTTGTGTAGGGTTGAATGTTTTTGTTAGAGTTGAGTTCCACCTTTAGTACCTTGTGGTCTGAGAAGATATAAGGTAAAATTTCAATTCTCTTGATTTTGTTGAGGTTTGTTTTGTGTTCTAGGATATGATCAGTTTTGGAGAATGTTCCCTGAGATGATGAGAAGAATGTATATTCTTTATCTTTAGGATGGAGTGTTCTATATATATATCTATCAGGCACAATTGTTCTAGCGTCTCATTTAAGACCCTTATATTTTTGTTTAATTTCTATTTAGAGAATCTGTCCAGCTCTGTGAGAGAAGTGTTAACATCCCCTGATATTATGGTGTTATAGGATATTGTATTGCTCAGACTAAGTAAGGTCTTTTTCAATAATCTGGGAGCACTTAAGTTGTGTATATCAATATTTAGAATTGAAATGTCTTCTCATTGTATTTTTCCCTTGACCAATACGAAGTGACCATCTTTGTCTTTTTTTGACTTTTGTTGCTTTAAATTCACATGTATATGAAAATAAGATTGCAATCCCTCTTTTCATATGGATTCCATTTGCCTGAAAAATTATCTTCCAATCCTTAACTCTGAGTTTTAATTTGTCTTTTGAGGCTTGGTGAGTTTCCTGCAAAAGGTAAATTGATGGCTTGCATTTTTTCATCCAATCAGCCAATCTGTGCCTCTTCAGTGGGGAACTCAAGTCGTTAACATTTATTGAGATAATTGTTTAGTGTGGTAGCATTCTATTTGTCTTATTTTGTGAAAGTCCATTGCTTAGTTTTGTTTTTTTGTATCATTGTGAAAGCTAGGTTCTGTCCTTTAATTTCTGAGTGCTTGCTTTGCTGGTGGTTCTTTTTGATGGTTAGTTTTTAGAACAGGTTGAAATATTTCCTGTAGAGGTGGTGTTTTGGTGAATTTTCTCAATGTTTCCATGTCAGTAAAATATTTGATTTCTCTGTCAATTTTAAAGCTTAGCTTAGCGGGATATAGAATTTTGGGCTGGAAATTGTTCTGTTTAAGTAGATTAAAGGTAGATTACCTTTGTTTTCTTGCTTGAGAAGTTTCATTAGAGAAGTCTGTGGTCACCCTAATGGATTTCCCCCTTTGGGTCAACTGGCACTTACTCCTGGCAGCTTGAAGAATCTTTTATTTTATCTTGACTTTGGACAGGTTCATCACAATTTGTCTTGGAAAAGCTCTATTTGAGTTGAGGTGACCTGGTGTCCTATATCCCTCTGAAAGGAGCGTGTCAGAATCTTTTGTGGTATTTGGGAAATTTTCATTTATAATATTTTCTAGTATGGTTTCCATTCCTCTGGGGCATTCTTCTTCCCCTTCTGAGATACCTATAACTTGTATATTTGAACGCTTCATAAAGTCCCATAATTCAGTCAGTGAACGTTCTGCTTTCTCTCTCTTCTTTTCTGTCTCTTTAACTATCTGAGCTATCTCAAGAGCTTTGTACTCTACCTCTGAGATTCTTTCTTCTGCACAGTATAATCTATTGTTGATACTTTCTATTGCATCTCTAAGTTCCCTAATTGACTGCCTCAATTCCTTTAGCTCTGCTATATCCTGTTTATATTCTTCATATCATTCGTCTCTTATTTGATTCTACTTTTGGATTTCCTTTTGGTTGTTTTCCACTTTACCAGAAATTTCCTTCATTGTTTCCTTCATTTCCTTCATTGTTTTCATTATCTGTATTTTAACTTCCCCTTCGGTCATTTTTAACATTTTTTTAAGGGTGTAATCCTATGCAGTAGCTACCCCACAGTCCCTTGGGGGGGGGTTGCTCTTGACTGGTTTCTCATGTTGCCAGGATTTTTCTGATGATTCTTCCTCATGAGTGTTTTCTTTTACCTATTTCCTTGCCCTAATTTCCCTTTCACTTTCTCTTGCTCTTTAAGGTACCATGCCTCTGCCCTAAGGTTTTGATGAGTCCTTTTGGTACAGGAGCAGAAGGATGAGAAGACTGAAGAATAAGAAGGGAAAAAGGATTAAGAAAAAAAAAGAAAGAAAGAAAAGAAAAAAGATAATGGAGGGGGTCAGCAAAAGGGAATATTGACAAAATGAAGAGAGGCACAGAAAGAGGGAGACAGGAGTAATAAAGATGTGCAATGGGTACTTTGACCCAACCTTAAAAATCTCCAACCACTGGAGGTGCTGGGTTGGGTGGTTCCCTTGAAGTCAAGAGCTCTTTGCTAGCCTGTTCAGTCACAGTACCCCACCTCCACTAAGTAGAGAGAAAAGACAAAAATACTATCAATCAAACCAAAACAGACAAACAAAAAATCTTCTGTGACAAAATTGGGGGGAACCAAAAATACAGGCAGAAACATTAGCAAAAATGATTTTCTAAATGTTAAAAAGGCAGCAATGGACAATTATATTTAAACTAGAAAAATGAAGAAAGAAAAGAAAGACAAAGAAAAATCTAGAGTGAAAATGTTGAAATCAAAGAAAATAAAAAACATTTAAAAAAAAACCCAAAATCCAAAACAAAGCAGTATATATATCTTGCTGTATATTGTCTGGGCAGTGGGTGATCTTCTGGAGTATGAGATGTTAATTACAATGCTGATACAGCTGTACAAGATGGCAACTGGGGGCCTCTGCTGATTTTTCAAACCCTGTATGGTTGAGAACCTAAATCTCTCCTTAGTCTGCTTCGCAGAAGCTTTTCCTGCAAAGCACTTGTTGTTGGGATCTCTGCTGAAGTGGCTTTTCCAGTGCTCCCAAACTGGTTTCACTCAATGCCCGTTAGGGCCAAGGTTATAAGGCAATTGTTACTGCCAAACACTGAACTCTCTGCTCTACCCTAGCATTTCAGTTTGGGCTGCTCAGTCACTAGATTATTCTCCCAAGGTCTCCCAACCTGATCCTCCCTCTGGGACCCTGAGGGTGGAGCCTGCAGGGGCAGTTTTACCACAAAGGATGTGTTGGCGGCCCACAACCAAACAACATTAGCTCCATTCCAGGTCAGCGGCTCAGTCAGGGGTTCTAGAAAATGCTTAAAGTCATCTGTACTCTTGCCCAAATTCTCTCAAGGTAGTTCAACCAAGTGCCCAAGTCCAAAAAACAAAACAGCCCACAGGTAATGCCTTTCCTGTTTGCAATCTCACTGCTGCTGTAGTTACAGTGGCAGGCATCCTCCAACTGAATTCGCACAACTGCTTTGCAGTTCTCCACTGCTTTTGTCCTCCTCGTGGGATCTAAAAGTCTCTTACTGTCTCTCTGTGTCCCCAAAGGGATGTTTCTGGGCAGATCCCACCAGCCAGAGATGCCTGGAGTCTCCTTTCCCCAATTTCACTTCGCTTGGTGTCAAAGAAGCTGTTACTCAGCTGCCATCTTGCTCCTCCCTCCAGAAGGTATAATTTCAGTTGTTTTGATTTTGTTTAGGTTTGATTTGTGTCCTAGGATATGAGAAGAACATAGATTATTTAGATTTGGAATGGTGTGTCCTGTATATGTCTATGAAGTGCAGCTGCTCTAAGGTCATGTTTATGTTCCTTGTATCTTTTTTTAGTTCTGTATAGCATATCCGTCTAGCTTATCAAGAGGAATGTTAAAGTCCCCTACTATTATGGTGTTATAAGGTATCATATTGCTCAGACCAATTAAGTTTTGTTTCATAAATCTGGGAGCATTTAAGTTGGGTGCATAAATATTTAGAATTGAAATGTTGTATTGTTGTCTTAATCAGTATGAAGTGTCCATATTTGTCTTTTTTGACTTTAGTTGCTTAAAATCCACTTGTATCTGCAAATAAGATTGGGACCCCTCTTTTTTTTTCTTATTTCCATTTACCTAAGTATTGTTTTCCCTCTGTTCACCCCGAGTCTTGTGTTGTCCTTCAAGGCTAGGTGTGTTTTCTAGAGATGTCATATGGGTGGCTTGTGCTATTTTAATCTCATCAGCCACCCTGTGACTCTTCTGTGTGTGGGGGATTTAAGCCATCAACATTTATTGAGAGAATTGACAAGTGTTCTATTTAATCTTATTTTGTGAAAGTTTATTGCTTATGTTTATCCTTTGCATCACTGTGGAAACTAGGTTTTGTTCATTAGTTAGTGGGTGTTTACTTTCCTGGGGGTCCATTGTGATGGTCTGTGTGAAGAATAGGCCTTAGTAGTTCCTGTAGAGCTCTTCTTGTTGTGGCAAACTTCCTCAATGTTTGCATATTCTGAAAAGATTTGGTTTCTCTATCAACTTTAAATCTTAGCTTATGATGACATAGAATTCTGGCCTGAAAATTGTTTTGTTTAAGGAAGTTAAAAGAAGATAACCATTTTCTATGGCTTGAAAAATTTCAGTTGAGATGCCCACTGTCCCCATGATGGATCTGCCCATGTAAGTCAAGTGGCTCTTACTCCTGGCTGCTTGCAGCATTTTCTCTTTCATTTCAACTTTGGACAGGTTCATGGCAATGTGTCCTGGAGTTCTGTTTGAGTTGACATTACCTGAGGTTCAATATCCCTCTGAAAGGAGTGTGTCAGAATCTTTAGTGATACTTGGGACATTTTCATTTATGATATTCTGTAGTATGGCTTCCAATTCTCTTGGCCATTCTTCTCCTCCTTGTGAGATACCTATAATTCATATATTTGAATTCTTTGTGAAGTTTCATAATTCTCTGAGAAAATGTTCTGCTTTCTTCCTCTTTTTTCCTGCTTCTTTAACTGCCTGTATTAGCTTAAGAGCTTTATCCTCTAGCACTGAGATTCTTTCTTCTCCACGGTCTAATATGGCATCCATACCTTCTATTGCATCTTTAATTTCCCTGAATTAAAGATGATTCCTTCAATTACTTAAGCTCTGCTATATCTTTTCCATATTTTTCATATCTTTCATCCCTTATTTTGTTCTTTTTTTGGATTTCCTTGTGGTTATTTTCCACTATTTCAGCAATTTCCTTAATTGCTTTTACCATCCATATTTTAATTCCCTTTTTGTCATATCAAGCATTTCTTTATAGGTGGAATCCTTTGCAGTAGCTACCTCATGATCCCTTGGGGAGGTTACTCTGTCCTAATTTTTCATGTTGCCAGAATTTTTCTGGTAGTTCTTCACGAGTGTTTTCTTCTTGTCTGCTTCTTTCTCCTACTATTTCCTTCCACTTCCTCCTTTTCTTTAAATTACCTTGTCTCCATCCTTAGATGTTAAAGTGTCCTTTTGTTATAGGGTCACAGGGAAGAGAAGAGTGAAGAGCAAGAAGGGAGAGAAGATAGAATCACAAAAAAGAAGAAGAAAAGGGGGGAATAAATGGAAAGATTGACATAAAGAAGAGAACAACTGAAATAGACAGATAGGAGTAATAGTGGTGTCCAACAGGGTTCTTTGATGCATATCCACAATTCCTGGCGTCTGGGGGGCTAGGTTGGTTGAGTCCCTTGAGGTCAGCAGCTCTTTACCAGCCTCAGCAACAACAACACACCACCTCCACAGAGATAGATGGAGAGAGAGAGAGAGAGACGATATAACAAAACAAAACAGTACTATGTTGCAATGTAGACCTACCATTAGTGTCCTTCCAAAGGCCCAAACTAGAATGATCCCCCTTGACCAGGAGATCAAGTTCTTCTTGAGTCTAGTCAATGCTATGGTACCCAAGCCCAAGCTTCAGAGTGAGGCTCTGTCCCATACATGAAATATACATTGGCAAAGTTAAAACAGATTGGAAAAAGATAAATAATAATAATAATAATAAAATTTTATAAGGAAAATTGATAATAAAATTATATAAGATATAAAAAGGGGTATGTTTTAGCTGTTATTTGGGAAATTTATGTGAGAAAGATAAGAAAAGTAGAAAATATTTACTAAAAAGAGAAAAAAGGAGAGGAATGGAAAGGAAGCAAAGAATAAAATGAGTAGCAAAACTGTGGCAAAGATGCAGCTTGTATTGAAGAAGGAAAAAATGGAACAATAAAAATCCAATGAAATGAAACAAAGCAAATAAAAAAAAATCAAATAAACAACGTTAAGGAGAAAAAAAAAGAAAGATAATGGGACCAGAAAATCTGTAGCAAAAATGCAGCCCTTATCTTGGAAGAAGCAATGAAAAATTATAAATAAAAAAAGGAATAAAAGAAAATAAAAGGAGAAAAATCTAGGAGAAAAAGTTCAAAATAAATTTTAAAAGGAAAGAAATATATATAGTCCAGTGGTTTTCAACCTTCCTAATGCTGTGGTCCTTTAACATAATTCCTGTGGGTTGCAACCCACAGGTTGAGAACCACTGATATAGACGTATATTGCCTGAACAATAGGTGATGTTCTAGAATATGAGATGCTAATCAGGATGCTAATATGACTGTATAAGAAAGGGGCTATAAGCCTCTGTCTTGCAGAGGAGACCCAGTCCAGTCTTCTGGGTGTCTTTGCCCTCAATCCCCACTGTGTTGGGATTCTGAAGCTCTCAGCCTACTTAATAGACATGGCTTCACCTTTCCAAACCATGTTCTTTGGCCAGTCAGTGGTTTTCCCAGGAAAGCGTTTTTCACTCAAGTGTCCCCAGGAGTTACTGCCCAGCTCAGCAGGTGTGCCAGATCTGACTTCATACTAGGACCCTGTGGACTGATACTGCAAGGCAACTCTCTCCCACAATGGTTGCTCCTAACCAGAAGATTAATGATGAGAGCTCCACTCTGCCCAGTGGCTCAATCCCAGCCCCAGGGCACTGTTCAAGATCACTTGTTTGCCCAAGCTCTCCCATGGTAACTCTTGCAAATACCCAGGTCCAAAAACAAAAAGTCCTTCTCTGTCTGAAACCCTCCACCAAACTAGCTGACCTCCACCAGCATGCAAGGACTTCCCTTATGTGCCAGTTCTCCATTGCTCCAGACCTCCTTGTTATCTCTCAAAGTCTCCTGCTGCATCCCTCATGCCCCAAAGTGATATTGCTGGGAAGCATCCCCCACCTAGACATGGATAGAATTCTTTCTCTCTGATCTTACCACAAGTGGCTGCAAAGAGATATATTTTGTCCAACATCTTGTTCTGCCCCCTTCCATCTTTGTTTCTTTTTAAATAACAGTATTAGTACAGGGTCAACTGTAATGACATCCTAGGGTTTTTAAATAGACCATACCTCTCTCAAATATGGCCTTGGTAACTGGGTAGGGGTTTATTATATCCCTAAAGAAAATTTTCTAACTTTAGTCTTTATAATGTTCCTCTCTTTGAAATAATTTGTCTATTTTTGGCCTTTACTGCATAGGGAGTTAAAAATGCACCAATTTTAAAAGCATGGATATGAATCATTTAGGCAAAATTGGGATTTGGTCTATTCTTGGGCCACTTAGATGATCATATATTTGATCATTTCCACCCAGAGTAGCTGTCACAATTCTTCAAGGACTAATATGTGGCCTTACTGTGTAAATGGATCCTCTGCTGTTACAGTGTTTCCTACATGGTAAAGGAGGGGGAACAGGGCCTGGCTCTACTCAGTGAACTGCACCATCAAGTGTGGCCTGGGGGTCATTGGAGACCATGAGCTCTGTGTCTCTGTCATTACCCACTAATGCATGGGAGTGGACATGCATGACAGAGTTCAGATATCAGGGCTCATACCCTCAAATATACTCAAGAAATATGTGTGCCTTGAGAAACCTTTCCCTAACATAATAGAGAAGTCATTTGATGTCTTCTCTATCACCTTTTAATACTAGAGTTTAACATTATGTTTCTGATCATTCTGGGAGCGATTAGATGCTCCATGTCGGGGAGACTCCAAAATCTAGGACTTATGAGGGAAGTCTGACTTTGCTATTTACTATCCTAAAGAAGTCCTTCACCTACTCAAGATGGAGAGCTTAGTTCCACAACTGAAAAATAGCTTTTCATTAGTTGCACAACTCAAAAGCCTGGCAGGAAAAGTACCACCTGATGCTTCTATTTCTGCCTTCCCAAATCCACCTTCCAGTGTTCATCTCCCATCTTTTAGGAGGTTTTTAACTGTGAAATGTGGATGGGTAGACAGTGATGAACCTAACATGCCATTGTCAGAGGACCAATTAGGCCCTATATGGCTTCTCATATTCCCTTACCTGTGTCCCTCTCCCTTTTACATGAGGGAGAGAAATGGCAGGACCATGAAGCTGTGAGGAGGTCAGAGGCTCTCTCGTCTATCATGGCCATGATGGGCACCCTCCAAGGAGACAGGAATTGGACAAGGTGATCCCTTCCTAGCCCAGCCTACCTGCCTCCTGATAGGGCATCCCAGACTTGGCACAGCCAGTCCATGAAATTCTGGAGATGGAGGCTGTCTCTTCCTTGTCTGCCTTAAGACAAGAATTCATATTTTCCTGGTACAAATATGCTTTAACATAAGCACCCAAGATAAAGGCTTCATCTGCATCCCAGCCCCTACTTGCAGATTCCCTGCCCCCAGTCTTATCTTACTCACCTATGACAGTGAGCTGGCTTCCCTCCACAAAATAGGTGTTACTTCCAGAACACAGCTTCGCCACTTTAAAATCTCCCATCAGTGGCTGAACTCAGTTGGGATTCAGGCAGAGGTTGGGCTTTTACAGATCTCTTTTTTTCACAAAGTCAACAGCAATGCTTCTGACACTACAGATACTCCTCTAGAGCATGTCACCAGCTGAGGCAAGGGAGAACAGGCATCCCATAAAATCTGGTGCAGGAAGATATGAATCCTCTGCTGAAATCCTCTGCTGATGAAGATGACAGCCAGGTGTCCCAGCTCATTCATTACCTGGACTTTCTTCCAGGTCTTATCTTGAGGAACCCTGTGGAGAGGCAGCACTGTATCCTTTCTCTTCCCTGCCTTGCAACCCTGAGCTTCCAGAATGCCTATACGGATCCAACCTCTCAGGGAACCTCCCCTGAACTAAATCACAGATGTAAGATGACTTCTCCCTCAACAAGGACCCAGGAGTGGATGCACCCCTTTTCTTTGATATTTCCTGAAATGGAGTCCTCCTTCATGACACCCCATCTAGAGACCCCCAGCCTTACCTACAACCAAAGGTGTAGTCAAGTCATAGTTGACACATCAGAGTGAGGCCACTCTACAATGGACATTTTATTTTTTTTATTTTTTTTTTAATAATTTTATTGAATCATAATTATGTACGTTGGTGCAATCACAGGGCACGATTCATATACATTCAGAAATATTTTGATCATACTGTTACAGATATCCTTCATGGCATTTCCTTGATCACTATATAAAGACAT
>CAUYON010115848.1:0-13910 GCA_963573935.1 Arctocebus calabarensis | reverse complement strand
CCCAATTAGATGATGCCTTCAAGAGACTTGCCTAAATAATAAAGACTTTTTTGTGTTTGTTTTCTTTTTCTTTTGGTTTTTTTTTTATTTTTCTGTTTGTGTGGGTGTTTTGTTTTGTTTTTTGAGACAGAGTCTCACTTTGTCACCCTCAGTAGAATGCTGTGGCATCATAGCTCATAGTAACCTCTAACTCTTGGACTCAAGCAATTCTCTTGCCTCTGCCTCCCAAGTAGCTGGGACTACAGGCGCCCACCACAATGCCCAGCTATTTTTAGAGTTGGATTCTCACTTTTGCTCAGGCTGGTATCGAATCCATAAGCTCAGGCAATCCACGCACCTTGGCCTCCCAGAGTGCTAGGATTACAGGCATGAGCCACCGCACCAGGCCTTTTTGGGGTTTTTGGGGGTTTTTTTTTGAGACAAAGCCTCAAGCTGTCTCCCTGGATAGAGTGCTGTGGCATCACAGCTCACAGCAACCTCCAATTCCTGGGCTCAAGCGAGTCTCTTGCCTCTGCCTCCCAAGTAGCTGGGACTACAGACGCCCGCCACAATGCCGGGCCATTTTTTGGTTGCAGCCATCATTGTTGTTTGGCGGGCCCAGGCTAGATTCGAACCCGCCAGCTCAGGTGTACATGGCTGGCGCCTTAGCCCGCTGAGCCACAGGCGTCGAGCCTGTTTGTTTTTTTAATAAAGACTTTTGTAGACTCGGGATATAGGTGTGGAAAAAGACATCCCATGCAAATGGAAACTTAAAAACAAGCACGAATAGCTATACTTATGTTAGCTAAAAGAGAGTTTAAATCAAAAACAATAAAAAAAGACCAAGAAGGTCATTATATAATGATAAAGGGATTAATTCAACAATAAGATATATCAATTCTCAATACCTATGTACACAACACCAGAGCACCCAGAACAAATACCATTAGACCTAAGAAAAAAGATGGACAACAATACAAACTAGTGGGGTACTTCAACACACCTCTGACAGCACTAGACAGATTGTCAAGGCAGAAAATCAACAAAGAAACACTGGATTTAAACTAGACTCAAACAAATAGACCTAACAGACATTTATAGGAACATTCTGCCCCAAAACTGCATAATATACATACTTCTCATCAGCACATGGAACATTTTCCAAGATTGACCATCTGTCAGGCCACAAAATAAGTCTCACTAAATTGTTTAAAAATCAAAATCCTATTAGGTATCTTCTCAGACCAAAGTGGAATAAAACTAAAAATCAATTCCTAAAGGACCTCTCAAAACTATTCAAATACACAGAAATTAAGCAACCTTCTCCTGAAAGATCTTTGGGGCAATGATGAAATTAAGAAATCAAGATAGAAATTTAAAAAAAATTTTTTAAATAAACAAAACTAGTGACACAATTTATCAAAACCTCTGGAACACAGCAAAAATAATGCCAAGATAGAAGTGTATAGTTAAATGCCTGCATCCAAAGATTGAAGGATCACAAATTAACAACCTAATGTCACACCTCAAGGAACCACAAAAACCAGAGAAAACAAACCTAAATCTAGCAGAAAAAAATAACAAAGATAAGTAGAACTAAATACAATTGGGACCAAAAAACAATACAGAAGATCAAAGAAACAAAATATTGACGCTTTAAAAAAATAAACAGAACGGATAGACCAAAAGCTAGATTAAGCAAAAAGAAAGACAATTCAAATAAACTCAATCAGAAATGAAAAAGGAGACATTACAACTGATACCATAAAATTACAAAAGATCGACTTGGCACCCGTAGCACAGTGGTTATGGCACCAGCCACATGCACCGAGACTGCAGGGTTGGAGCCAGGCCCGGGCCAGCTAATCAACTGCAACTGCAACAAGAAAATAGTTGGGCATTGTGGCCAGCACCTGTAGTCCCAGCTACTTGGGAGGCTGAGGCAAGAGAATTGCTTAAGCCCCCGAGAGTTTGAGGTTGCTGTGAACTGTGATGCCATGGCACTCAACCGAGGGAGACATAGTGAGACTCTATCTCAGAAAAAAAAAAAAAAATACATCATCAAGACTACTATAAACATCTCTATGCTCACAAACTATAAAACCTGGAGTAAATGGATAAATTTCTAGAAACATATAACCTTCCAAGCTTGAATCAAGAAGAAAGATAAATCCCAAACAGATTAATAATGAGTTGTGAGGTGAAATCAGCAATTTGTTAAAAATCTCCCAAGGAAAAAAAAGCCCAGGACCAGTCAGATTCACAGCCAAATTCTACCAGACATGCAAAGAACTGGTACCAATCCTACTGAAATTTTTCCAGAAAACAGAGAGGGAGGGGATCCTCCATGATTCATGCTATGAAGATGGGAAAGGATGACACCAAAGCTAGGAGAGGATGCAAAAGTAGAAAACTACAGACCAATATCCTTGATATTGTTAAATATAATGCAATATAAATATAAATGTAAAAAATCCTCACTAAAGGCTCAGCACCTGTGGCTCAGGCAGCTGGGGCACCAGCCACGTACACCTGAGCTGGCGGGTTCGAATCCAGCCCGGGCCCACCAAACAACAATGACGGCTGCAACCAAAAAATGGCCCGGTGTTGTGGCAGGAGCCTATAGTCCCAGTTACTTGGGAGGCAGAGGCAGGAGACTCGCTTGAGCCTAGGAATTGGAGCTGTGAGCTGTGATGCCACAGCACTCTATCCAGGGTGACAGCTTGAGGCTCTGTCTCAAAAAAGAAAAAAAAAATCCTCACTAAATACTAGCAAGCCAAATCCAACAACACATCAAAAAGATATTAATCCATGATCAAGTGGGTTTCATCCCAGGGAGGCAAGGATGGTTCAACATATCTAAGTCAATAAATGTGATTCACCACATAATTAAAATTAAAAATAAAAATCATGGCCAGATATTGTAGCTCATGTCTATAATTCTAGCACTCTGGGATCCTGAGGCAGGAGGACTACTTCAGCTCAGGAGCTTGAGACCAACCTGGGCATGAATAAGATACTGTCTCTAAAAAATAATAATAATACAAAACTTAGCTGAGCATTTTGGCTGGTGCCTGTACTACCAGCTCCTTGGGAGGCTAAGGCAGGAGAATCACTTGATCCCAGGAGTTTGAGGTTGCTGTGAACTAGGCTAATGCCATGTCACTCTAAGCCTTGAGCAACAACAACAACAAAAATTAAACAAATAAAAATAAAAAACATTTGATTATCTCAATAGATGCAGAAGTATTCAATACAATCCAACATCACTTCATCATAAAAACCCTCAACAAACTAGAACCTCAAAATAAGAGCCATATATGACAAATCCACAGCCAATATTACACTAAAGAGGAAAAAGCTGAAATTATTCCCGCTAAGAACTAGCATGAGGCAAGGATGTCCACTGTCACCAATTCTATTTAACTTAGTACTGGAAGCATCGTGATTTACCAATCAGATCAATTCTTTCTTTTTTTTTTTTTTTTTTTTTTGAGATAGAGCCTCAAGCTGTCACCCTGGATAGAGTGCCATGGCATCACAGCTCACAGCAACCTCCAATTCCTGGGCTCAAGCGAGTCTCTTGCCTCTGCCTCCCAAGTAGTTGGGACTACAGGCGCCTGCCACAACACCTGGCCATTTTTTTAGGTTGCAGCCGTCATTGTTGTTTGGCGGGCCCGGGCTGGATTCAAACCCACCAGCTCAGGTGTACGTGGCTGGAGCCTTAGCCCGTTGAGCCACAGGTGCTGAGCCCAGATCAGTTTTTTCAAATACTCTTGCTTATTGGTCACCACCCATCTTGGCTGGGTCCAACTCAGCAGGCAAGATGTTGTGTTGCCTCTTTGCCCTCAGCAATAAACATATTTAACATTTTACAGCAAAGATTAAAGTGCAGCAAACAAACGAAAAGTGATAATGTTGGAAATGAAATTGGATGTGATTAGAAGAGTTTAAAATGGAAACAACATAGCAAAGATAGGAAAAGAACTAAGTCTTCAAGAAGCTGGGGCAAAAATAACTATACTGAAAAACTATATAAACTATACTGTTTATACTTGAATATAAACAATCAGGTGAAGTTGCTTCAACATGTTTTTAGATTAAATAGCAGTAGGAACAGAAAGCCACATATAGTTGAAATGGAGTATTTCTTTCTATTTTGGATTGAAGACTGCAATTTAAAAAAACCCAATCAGTTCAACTAAGCATCTTAAATTATTAAAGTTGGTTGCCACACTGAAAGAAAACAGTAATTCCTGGGGTGGCACCTGTGGCTCAGTGGGTAGGGCACCAGCCCCATATACTGAGGGTGGCAGATTCAAACACATCCCCAGTCAAACTGCAACAAAAAAATAGTGAGGCGTTATGGCAGGTACCTGTAGTTCCAGCTACTTGGGAGGCTGAGGCAAGAAAATTGCCTAAGCCCAGGAGTTGGAGGTTGCTATGAGCTGTGATGCCACAGCACTCTACTGAGGGTGTTAAAGTGAGACTCTATCTCTACCAAAAAAAAAAAAAAAAAAAACTTCCTTGGGCCTGGTGGAGAACCTTCCAGAAATGAAGATAAAACAATGAGAATGAGAGACCCAGAACCCTGGCTGGTAAGACTCAGAATGCCAGAATTTGATGGAGATGCAGAACCTGAGTCCAAGCATCTAAAGACTGTAAACACTCCCTTCCACCACTGCATCACAGCATCCTATTGTTCAAAAAATGATTCCAAGTATAAAAAGGGTTATTAATGCCTTTAATGCATAAGGAACATACAAATATCAATCCAAAGACCTCAAAATACAAATGAGCAACAATCCTGAGCAGAAATTATGGAAAAACTTTCCAAATGTCAGATAACAAATGTTTACAAAAATGTTTGCCTGGAGCAGAAATCAAAAGTAAAATAAATTTCCTACTTTTGTCAAACACATTATCAGAGATTTCAAATAATTATTTTCAAAATGCAATAGCATGATATAAGCAACCTCACCTCATATCTGATGGTGGGAATGTTTTAATATATGCTCAAAATCTGCAAAAGATTAACAGATAAGAGTTCTGGACAGGGCTGATTCTAAGCTAAATACTATAAAGACACCAAATGCTATGGAATGGCAAGAGTTACTATGTCCTCGCCCACCTACTGTCTAAATATGCTGAAACAGCCTTTCTTTGAAATAAGTACTGTCCTCCAGCTATAGCAAATAGAAAGACAAGTATCTTCCCTTATGCTGCTGACCTGGTTTTGCTACCGTGATTCAGGAATGACTCAGAAAGAGCTAAATTGACTGGCAAACTATCTTAGAAAGAAGAGTTTAGGTAGAACATATTTCAGCATTCAGATTGACAGAATATTCCAATATATTCCTCCAGCACACACACATTCTCACACTAGCACTCACCTATGCATGCATACTTCATGAAATTCTTTCTTGCCTTTATTTTAAAACCTTTTAGAAACATATGTCCTCTCAATCCTCTAACTTCTGTTTGGCCACTTTCCCTCCCCTATCTAACCCTCAGATACCTCAAATGGTTCACACCTTTGGCTTTCCTTGCAGGCTTACACCTTCTTGATGAGGGTAAAACTCTGAGACTCTGCTATTGCTTAAGAACTCTGTATCACCATGCTGAGAATGCCTGAATCCATACTTGCAACTCTGCATGAATTTTTCTCACATGTACTAAAACAATTTCTTCTATTGATTTCAAATACACATTTCTGACCCTCATCCCACCTAGTTTTTGTTCAGGATTTGTTTATTCTTTTGTTCATTCATTCACTCAACAAATAATTACTAAGTGGGCATTATTGATCACTCATTTTCCAAGATAGATATGTAAGAACCAGACTGAGTTCTTTACTCACCCAGGTCACCTGTGTGCTCTCACTCACATAGGTCTCTTAGACTCAGCACTTTTCTTCATTCTCACTAACACTTTAACCTTAATCCTTGTCATCTTTCATGCCTATAACAACCTCCTATATATTTGCCCTGCCAGAAAAATCAGTCCATCTTCCACAAGGCAGAATTATCTTCATAAAAAGTAAATCAGGTCATTTCATTTCCTGTTCTTAAAAGCCTTTCATAGCCCAAAGCAATGGGGGTGCAGGAGGGGCGCTGTGCATCAGCCACATTAGAATCAGCTGGGGAGATCATTAATCTGTCACTTGCTGAGCCCCAGGCCTGCTGCATCCATTCCTTGGAGAAGAGACCTAGGAAACCCCATTTTTAATGAGCTCCCTAGGTGATTCCTGTGTCCACTAAAAGTAGAAAACAACTGGCCTGCAGGAGAGAATCCAAGCTCCTTAGGCAGAAATATAAGGTGCTTCACCCTCTTGGCTCAACTGTTCCTGCCGCTCTACACTACACACCCAAAACACTAGTCAGCTAAATTTCTCCTTCCTGGACATTTCAGTCCCTCCCATTTCTCCAGGTCTTTCTCTATAATCTGCTTATCTACCTTCTCCTCCACCTAGCAAAACCCTTCCCTCTATGAATCCTTCCCTGGCCAGCACCCTGTCCCATCTGTGTTATCTCTTCCTCATTCATTCTTCCACAGACCTTTCTTCACACCTTCTTCATGGCCAAAGATTAGCCCCACAGAATCACAATTTATCTTTTTATTTGATGATCTACCCAAATATCTCATGGCAAGCTCAAAGAATTCAATATTACTTAAAATCTAAAGTTTATGAGAACAAAACTAAACTTTTTTCATGATCAGGAAAAAAACAGCCATTATTGTGCAAGCCAGTCCTGCCTCTAGCATTTACAAGTTCTAACCTAATAATGATATAGATCACCAGAAAATTTTCTATTTCAGCTGCTCACACCCCTCACAGAATTATAATTTGATATAATATTTTGTAGTCACTATGATGGTTAATTATATGAGTCAACTTGACTGATCTATGAGGTGCCCAGATATTTGGCCAAACATTACTCTAGGTATGTCTATAAGGTTATTTGTGTAGGAGATTAATATTTGAATCTACAGACTGAGTAAAACAGAATGCCCTCCCTAATGTGGATGGGCTTTATCTAATAAATTGAAGACATGAATAGAACAAAAAGGTTGAATAAGACTCCTCTGGTTTGACTGTTTGAGCTGAAACATTGATCTTTTCTGGCCTTCCGACTCAGCCTAAAACATCAGCTTTTCTTGGGTCTTAACACTGCTGCCTTTCAGACTAGAACATATACCATCTCTCCTGGTTCTCAGGGCTTCAGACTTTGATTGAAACTATACATCAGTTCTCCTGGGGCTCCAGCTTGCCAACTGCAGATTTTAGGACTTCTTAGGATATATAACCATAAGGAATTGCAAGCTAATTCCTTGTAATAAATCTTTCTAGATAGATTCTTTCTCTCTCTCCCTCGTATATTGGTTCTGTTTCTCTGGAGAACCCCAACTCATATAGTCACATAATGGCTATTTGAAAAATGTTTCTGTATAACTCCCATTGAAAACTCTGTCCATTAGGAGCTTTAGTGTTTTTTGTATTCTTTTTTGTAAATAAATTCTGTCTTACCACTGAAAAAAAAAGAAAAGAAAAGAAAATGCCATGAAGGCTATGTTAAACAGTTTGATGAAAACATTTCAGATTGTATATGAAACCAGCACATTGTACCCCTTGAATGCACTAATGTACGCAGCTGTGATTTAATAAAAAAAAAAAAAAGAAAGAAAGAAAGAAAAAAGAAAACCCTGTCCATTGTTGAGTGCTCCATTGAATCAGTGTTAGTACAACCTGAGGGTGTGACTCACAACCAAATGTATCTCTTGCCCCTACCACTTCCCTGACATCCATACTCAAGGATTCAACTGTCTACTTGACTCATCAACTAAGTTATCTCTTAAGTAACTCAAATTAAACCTGTCTAAAACAGAACTGATTTTGCTCCCTGAATCAACTTATTCCCAGTCTTGCTACCTGAAAAGACAAATCATAATTCATCCATTTTCTCACGCCAAAGATCTACAGCAATCTCAGTTCTTTTCTCCCTCTTATTACCCTCATGCAGCAAATCAGAAAGTCTTACTGGTTCTACTTCTAATCTGAACACCACCTCCCCTAGTTTCATCCTGAGCAAAGCCCCCATCATATCTCAGCCAGGCTTCTGCAATAGCTTCCCAGTTTGACTCCCTGCTTTCACTCTGGTCCCCTAAAGTCTATTCTCCAACCAGCCACCAGTGGGAATTAGAATTAGACATTTATAAAGATGACATCGCTTCCTGCTTAAAATTTCGAATGGCTCCCTAATCATGCTTGGTGAAAAAATCCTAATTTCTACAAAGCCGTACATAGCTATCTTCTCTAGCCTATTTCCTACCAGTCCCCTGCCACTCAACCCCACCACCACTGTATCCTCCAATACGTATAAGTCCTCTACAGTTTTACTAGCTATTTCACAAATAGACCAAGTTTTTCATATTTCCGGGTCTTGGAGCTTGCAGGTCCCTCTCCTGAAATACTCTTTGCATAGCTCACTCCCTCTCATCATTCGGGTGTCTTCTCTGATGTCATCTACTCGCCTTCCCCCTACCTCCCCAACACTCTGTATCTCATTACTCCACTTGATTTTCCTTTAGAGCACTCAGCACTACCTGGCATCACTGTAATTACTGACTTATTTGTTGATTCTTCCTCCCCACTAAACAATTTAACCTCATGAAGACATATTTGTTTGTCACTTTCATATCCATGGTGTCTGGAACATAGTATGTGTACAATAAATAAATCAATTAGTGGGTTCTTCTTGGCATATAGGATCACACTAAGAAAATAAAGGCTTAGCAAATTGATATGACATGGAAATTACGTAAATGATATTTGCCTGTTTTCTTAACTTTCAGGAAGCTCAGATCTAAATTTTGTATTCAAGCTCAACAACTTACCTTAAATTGAGTTCCCTCTTTAATTATCTTCCCCATTATATAACTCTTGACCTTTTAACATTATTGTAGCATTCGCATAGCTATCTTTTCTTGTAATCTTCAATTCCTTGGTATAGGCAGACTATAGGAATTAATATCCACCCATCCTCTACTATGTTATTGATTCATGGATTGTTAATATTATCTTTCTAACATACCTATAAGCTTCTTGAATGCAAGCCCATGCATAATATCCTTTTATATGCCCTCAAAGCACATATTACATTCACTCAATGATATCCTTAATTCATTAATTACTGCATTGATTGTTTAATTCATCAACAGCATAATCACATTTGGTTGCAAGTGAATAAGGCAGGGTTTAGAGAAAATTGTCATCACCTTTGAAATGTGGACAATGACTTATTTAAAGTGAGTAAGCAAGAATTATCTGCATAGGCTTGGCACCTGTGGCTCAATGGGCTAAGGCACTAGCCATGTACACCGGAGCTGGCGGGTTCGAATCCAGCCTGGGCCCACCAAACAACAATGACGGCTGCAACCAAAAAATGGCTGGGAGTTGAGGCGGGAGCCTGTAGTCCCAGCTACTTGGGAGGTGGAGGCAGGAGACTCACTTGAGCCCAGGAATTGGAGGTTGCTGTGAGCTGTGATACTATGGCACTCTATCCAGGGTGACAGCTTGAGGCTCTGTCTCAAAAAAAGAAAAAAAAAAGAATTATCTGCATAAAAAAGAGGACCTCACTCTGGACAGGAAGACACTGCAGGCGCAGCTAAGCCTAACACAAAGTTTTGCAACAGAGAACCTAGAAAGGGAGAAAGGTTCTACAAGAAATGCCCCCTGGAAAAACCAGTGGGAGAAAGTGAAATGAGAGAGGGAAAGGCATTTGAGTCTGCTGGGAAAGGAGTGGAGGGGGTCTGAAGAAAGGTGAAAATATTGATCCAGATCTTGCTGGGGAAATAATAAGGAAGCCTTGGCAGAGTGGATGGGATTGAGGGGAGGGGGATAAAAGAGATGGGTGCAAGAGAAGGCTTTGTCAATAACTTTGCTTTGTCAATAGCTTTGTCAATGAGGATTATCTGGAGATGGTCCCTTTAATCCACATGTGAGACCCAAACTGAGGTTAGAGCAGACAAGACAGGAACAAAGAGAGAGGGAAAAGTGAGTTCTGGTAGAAACCCAGCAGGATTGCTTTCTCACTATCAACTTGACATTCACCAAAAAGCTCAGCAGTGATTTAAAAGACCAGCAGTCACCATGAAGGCCAGCAGGCAGGAATGGACGCTGGCATGGTGGATGCAGCAGTTGTCCCCGTCAGCATCTCTGCAGCCAGCTGGGCATGCCACATCCTCACAAAACTCTTTTGCAGTGGCTCAGTGCTAGATAGGTGGCAAAGCTTTGAGTTTCTGTGTTTCCCCACCCCCCTTGAATCCACAGTTTGCATTCCTGCTCCAGGTAGGGCAGAAACACTGTCTTCCCAGTACCAGTGAGAGGGTGAGAAGGAAAGAAGAGAAGGAAGGGAGGGAGGGAGGAAAAACTGTTATCAGTTATAGTGTAATCTGTAATCCCAGCACTATGAGAGCCCGGGGAGGGAGGATTGGTTGAGGCCAGGACTTTGTGACCAGCCTGGGTAACATAGTGAGAGGGAAGGAAGGAAGGGGAGGGAGGAGGGAAAGAAAAAAAGAAAACACTGTTGCTGGGTACAGTGGCTCATGCCTGTAATCCCAGCACTATGAAAGACTGAGGCAGATGGACAGATTGAGGCCAGAAGTTTGAGACCAGTCTGAGTTACACAGTGAGACCCCATCTCTCCAAAAATTAAAAATAAATTATCTAGGTGTGGTGGCGCATGCACCTGTAGTCATCACTGCTTGGGAGGCTAAAATGGGAGGATCACTTAAGCATAGGAATTTGAAGTTGCAGTGAGCTTTGATTGCACCACTTCACTGCAGCCTGGATGATGCAGTGATACCTTATCTCTAAAAAAAAAAGAAGAAGAAGAACAAATAAACACTAACACTGTCACCAACTGTGCCCGGACAGTGACACAGGACCAAGGGAAAGAGATGCCAAAATGAGGCATGTTATCCCAGGTAACCACCTCTGAAGATCAAGAAATGGTTACAGCTGGCAAGGGAAAGTAGATCTATACATCCCAGACAAAACAGATAGGTCGCCTTGAAGTTCTGGGCCTAATAACTGAACATAAGTAGCTTTGCTTACTAAATTAAACTACAGCATGGGCTGAAATTATGCTAATGCAGGCTGGGCACATGCTCTGAGGCTGGTGGGTTCAAATCCAGCCAGAGCCTGCTAAACAAAAATGACAACAATAACAAAAAAAAAAATTAAATTAAATTAAAATTTAAAAAATATATAGAAAAATTAGCCAGTTGTCATGGTGGTGCCTATAGTCCCAGCTACTCAGGAAGCTGAGGCAGGAGGATGGCTTGAACCCACAGCATTCTGGCCTAGGGCAACAGACTGAGACTCTGTCCAAAAAAAAAAATAAAAAGTTGCAGGCTCGGCGACCATTGCTCAGTGAGTAAGGTGCCAGCCACATACACTGAGGCTGGTGGGTTCGAACCCAATCCGGGCCAACTAAACAACAATGACAACTGCAACCAAAAAATAGCCGGGCATTGTGGCGGGTGCCTGTAGTCCCAGCTACTCGGGAGGCTGAGGCAAGAGAACTGCTTAAGCCCAAGAGTTTGAGATACCTATGAGCTGTGATTCCATGGCACTCTACCAAAAGCAACATCAAAAAAAGAAAAAAATTCAATACTTTAGAGTGTTAGCTCTAGAAAGAAGTTTGGAGGTTGACCAATAAAGTCATTTTATAAGAAAATAGGAAACAAAAGTTCCTAGAGTATATGCAGATAGGTATGAGAAAACCAGACCTTGAGTATGAGTGTTAAACAAATCACAGCAGAGGATGTTTAAGGTCAAACCAAATAGAATAATATAATGATGCTGTAATTACTTGTGCTCAGTATGATCTAGTGGTTAAGAAGATAGGCTCCTAACCAGGCTGCCTGGGCTTGAATCAAGGCTCTGCTGTGTATTCATTAACTACTTTACCCTGGGTCAGTTACCTAACTTCTTAAGCCTCATCTGTAAAATGGGTATAATAATATTGCCTACCTATAGATTGTCATGATTAAAGGAAATAATTCAAATAAAGAACAGAGTAAGCATTTATAATATTGGTTACAATTACTGTGACTAATAAATTATCTTCATAAGCAAGGATAATAAAGAGTGAATCCTGGCCAGGTACAGTGGCTCACCCCTGTAATCCTAGCACTGAGGAGGTAGGATTACCTAAGCTCATGGGTTCAAGACCAGCCTAAGCCATAGCAAGACCTCATCTCTAAAAATAGCCAGGCATTGTGGCAGATGTCTATAGTCCAGCTACCTGGGAGTATGAGGCAAAAGACTTACTTGAGCCTAAGAGTTTGAGGTTGCTGTGAGCTATGATGCCATAGCACTCTACTGAGGGCAACAAAGTGAGACTCTGTCTCCAAAAAAAAAAGGGAATCCTGGTCACAGCACTTTCTGTGCTTGCCCTGGACTTGAACTGTTCACCTAAGGTTCTCTGAATGTTCACAAGTAAGTTAACCTGATAAGAGATGCCTAAGTTGTCACCTTTTTTCACTTCTATCAGTACATCATTCTTCCAGTAATGGAACATTTGAACTGCACAGCACGGGTAAACATGATAACACTCAGAGAAGCCTGATGAGAGAGGATTTCTGTACTGACAGCATAGGCATAAAGTTATCTAAAGCAGATGCTACATAGATTACATGGAAGGGCTCCCCACTGACTCTATCTCAGAGGCCCTCTGGATGCAGGCCATCTCTAAGCCTGGTAAAAAATTGAGCCAGTTAAGATGCTTTATTTCACTCTGCTCACCACACAAGCATGATCAGGTTTTGAGAGGAGAATGAGATACAACACAGAAAACTAATGACTGTAAAGTGTTATCCAAACACCAGTGAACTCTCAAAATAATGTATTTCTAGTTATGGTGAGGAGGCCAGCCAAGGCTACATTTCCTTACATCTACTACCTCTCCTTTCAGGCCCACTCCTTACATTAAAAGATTAGAATTACTAGCCCATAGGATTGTCCATTGATCACAATCAATTCCTAATCTTTAGAAAAGCACTTTCTTTACAACACATGATATCTAGAGAACAACTGCTCCAACAGTGCTCCTAACAGAAAACCTCACAATCTTTGTAATTACCAAAATAAGAACAAGATTTGCTCCACAGGTTTTTAAGCTGAAGTCAGAGATGCCATCTAGTTTGTCTCTGAAATCACAGTGTGAACCACAGGGCCACAGTCAACATTAATTCAGCCAAGACAATGTGCCTGACACTGTGCTAGTCTGTGATTTCAAAATTAATACACAAAAAACCAAGTATGTAACTCAAAATTATCCTGGCCTTCTTTTCCCTTCCAGATATGACCACAGATCTGATGCAAGACATTTAGAAATATTTGTGACACATAAAAAATCATTTGTAAAAGGATCCTCAAGAATAAGACTTTAGAGGAGGAGCCAGGATGGTGGCCGAGTAACAGCTTCCTTGCAACTGGGCTCAGTGAGACTGAGGAGAGAAGACTTCAGGCATCTCTGGCTGGCGAGATCTGCCCAGAAACATCCCTTTGGGGACACAGGGACACAGTGTGAGACTTCTGGACCTCCTGAGGAAGGCAAAAGCAGTGGAGATCTGGCAAGTGGTTGCGTGTGTTCATTCGGTCTAATCCTGCCAGCAGCTGTGATTACAGCACCAGTGAGATTGCAAACTGTAAAGGCCTTACCTGTGAGCTGTTTGGGTTTCTTTTGGACTTGGCACTCGGTTGAACTGCCTTGAGAGAACTGGGGCAAGAGTGCGGAGGTATTTGAGTGTTGTCTGGGGCTCCAGACTGAGCCACCAAGCCAGAAAGAGCTACTAGTGTTTGGTTGTGGGCTGTGTGGAGCCATTGTAGGAGAACTGCCCCGGCAAGCTCCACCCTCAGGGTC
>CAUYON010115847.1:0-18354 GCA_963573935.1 Arctocebus calabarensis | reverse complement strand
AAATCACTGATACTTAAATTAAAATGTCCAATGACAAAAATATTATGGCATTCACAATACTAGAACTTTATTGCAATTCTGGAATTCTGATTTAAAGAAGCAAAGTGCTTGCTTTGTAAAAGGCCCAAAGTCTATTTCCTATAAACTTTGAATGCTGTTTTTATAGACATGATGTAAGACACGAAGAGGTTTAATGCAAATAGACTTATAGATTTTATTTAGTTTACACATATCAGGAAAAGTTCAGTTTCATACTGAATGAAGCTGAGGAACTTGACAAATACATAGGGGTGGCCATGGTTCTTTGTTAGTACGGGGAATGATGTTCATGTGACTATCCTGATCTCAGGGGACTGAAAAGCTAGCATTACGTGTATATGTATTAACCCTAAACTCTAGAAGTTTGCGCTTTAAAGGTCAATCCTCGACATAACCTTACATTTTTGTATTAGCCATCTTTTATATGTAAGGTGAATAAAAAGAAATGATAATTTAATACCAGCTCTATATGATTCCAGTTAATCAAGATTTCACTTTCTTAACTCTTGATACTATTTTTCTTTGCTTGGCTATAATCAGAGCCTTTGGAAGTAAAGTAGAAAGGAAGCATTTTCTATTCAGTTACTTGTTATAGCTGCATTGTGCATTTACAGATTTTTAGTGCATATTTTTTGGCCCCTGTAAAAAAAGAAGATATATATTAAGCTAGTCTATATGCTATACCTCAAAGGTTGACAGATGGGTTTCCTGAAACAAGAGGGTAGATAAATGTTAGAATTGTGATAGCTTTTTGTTTCCAGATTTATGTAATTACAAGTGAAAGCTGCTGTCTTACCTAACATCTTACCTACTTTTTAAAAATTTTTCTGGAGGTTAAGTATAGTTATGCACTAGGACATTTAAACTTGCCACCAAAACTGGCATGCATGGAAGATTGTAGAGTGTCCAGAGCAGCTCTTGCACTATAAATGTGTGGTAATAACAGCATAACTATGCCTACCCTGATGATAAGGGTACCAGATTACCCTCATGCAATGTAGTATGAGGAAGTTTAAGGGTCCATTTTTCCAGGTGGTTTGGTAATGGAATAATATTACTCCAGTGGCTGATTTGGACGAAAACATAGGATGTTACAAGGAAAGTTTTTCCCACTCTCATGTGTGGTTATGAGGCCCCACTGGCGGGAACTGGAAGCAGAATAGTATGAAACAAACGGACTTGGAGCACGGACTGGCCCCTATGCACTGCACGGTGGGTCAGGAATACACCCTATGATTTAATTGTTGGAATGTAAATATAAGCACAGTTTAGCATTATGCATCTGATGATTTTCAAGACTATCTTTGATAATACTTAGACTTCACAGGGCACTGTTTGGCATATCTCAGAGTATTTTGCTGCGATTTTCGGTCTTCTGTTAAAACACTGTAATAAAGGTAATAAATACTATTTAACTGTGACTTGAAGAATTGGAATCCCAGAGGGCAAAACTTAGTAACTAAGATCAGGCATGGAATAGAATTTTGGTCATTTGATCCTTATAGTGTTACTGACTTAGTTTATGAGCTTGGATAAAATAATTTTTTGATGAATCATGTCCATTAATAAAAGGAAAAATGATGTAACTACCTCATGGTCTGATAATGGCAATTCACTAGTGGTTTGTAAAATTCTTAGATAAAGTATGATTTCAAAATGCCAACTAGCTCGTTTTTGTGATTGCAGGATACTTCTGACATTAAAGTTATAAATAATAAATTGCTTTTAAATTTTGAACTAAAATAATAGACTGAGCACTTTACTATTTGAAAGTAGAGTGGTAAAACCCGCTTTAGTAAGGTGGGTTTTACTTTAGTAAGTAAAGTGGGTTATGTGAGTAAGTGGACATGTCAGGTGGAAGGTGTGATACTCGGCCTGACTTTGTCTTTGGAAGGCCTCTAAGAAAGGCGGGCAAAACAAATGTCATTTGAAAATGCTAGTAACACTAAGCTTTATTCTTGATAAACACAGACTGTGATAAATAGCTACTACAAGTTTTATATCAAAAAGTTATTTATTTTGGTGAGTTATGCCAAGAGTTTTACATTACTTTATTTTTGGGAATTGAAATATTAAATTCACATTTTGAATTTAGGATTCACTTTCAGTACATTAGTAATACAGAAGTGATCTAATGAATGGCAGTGCATGGAATAGGGACTCCAGAGATCTGAGTTTTGTTGCCCAACTATCTTGAAGTCATTCTCATCTCTTAGGTCTGTGATACAAGGGCATAAATAACAACTGTGATCTTGAAACTTTGAAGAAAGTTGTTACATATACAGATAGAAAAATGCAAGGATGTAAATGTGTTTGGATATCTTGAAATAAAGATAAATTTGAATTAAACTGTTGTGTATGTTCAAACTTACATTAAGGATAAATTTTGGTTACTAAAATTTACAGGGTATTTACATTTTGGTTACTAAGCATTTCAGAATCAATGCATAGAGCTATATAGTTTATACTTCATAAAACGAAAAGTTAGTCCACTTATTGGGATAATACAGTCTAGAAACTGTCTTTTTTTCCCCCCAGGTGTCAGGTTTTTACATATTTGCCAGATAGGTTGACATTTAACAGTATAATTTACACTGTGTCTGACACTGGGATGAGTATTGCTAAGTAATAAATAAACTTGGACATTTCTCTCCTTCTTTATAGGTTTAACTCTAGCTTTCTCTATCTGGAGGTTATTATCTGATATGTTCAGGCATTGAGATAAATACATGTAAAGGTATATATAAAGGTTTGTTGTTTTGTTTTGTTTTTTTTAATTTTTTTGAGACAGAGTCTCACTATGTCTCCCTCGGTAGAGTGCTGTGGTGTCACAGTTCACAGCAACCTCAAACTCTTGGGCTTAAGAGATTCTCTCGCGTTAGCCTCCCAAGTAGCTGGGACTACAGGGGCCTGCCACAACGCCCAGCTATTTTTTTGTTGTAGGTGTCATTGTTTAGCAGGCCCTGGCCAGGTTCAAACCCGCCAGCCCTGGTGTATGTGGCTGGTGCCCTAACCACTGATCTATAGGCGCCGAGCCAGTGTAAGAGTATTTGAGAAATGATCATGTTTAAATATAGGCCCTGTAATTTAACAAAGCATAAAAACATGGACTTTATGTATATGGTAATGGCAACACGAAACTATGCGTCTAGGTAATGAAAAGATCCAGTACTGAGAAAAATATACCTTTGCTAAAGCACACAACATCATGTCATCAGATTGTTCTGCACTTAAACTTCTCAACTCATAACTGAATAATAAAGACTGAGCTGCCAATAATTATTACTCAAATGAAGCCAGTGTTTGCTTTTTGCTATGCCATAGGATACCATGCAGGTAGCATACGTACCTCTTGAAGGAAAATCAGATAGTCCTAGGCTTGATCCAGAGATGTTATCTAGGGATAGGCCTGTTTGTTATTTTCCTGTATATGCCGGGCTTATGCTCACATCTTAGCTATAGTAGCTTTTCCTTGGTGTCTTTGTTTTTTTTTTGAGACAGTCTCATTTTGTCACTCTTGGGCTCAAGTGATTCTCTTGCCTCAACCACCTGAGTAGGTGGGACTACAGGTGCCCACCACAATGCCTGGCCTTTTTTTTTTTTTTTTCAGAGACGGGGTCTCATTCAAGCTGGTCTTGAACTCCTGAGCTCAAGCAATCCACCTGCCTCGGCCTCCCAGAGTACTGGGATTACAGGCGTGAGCCACAGCACCTGGCTTTTCCTTGGATTCTAATTAACTTTCTCCTCTTTAGCTTGATTCCTCTTCTGTCTCCTTTTCACTAGTCTTTACCTCTACAGAAGCTGAAAAGAGAAGGCTATTGTCATTTGTTATTTTCTCCTGTTTTTATTATCAATTCACCTGTGTCACAGGAAAGAGATTCTTCCATGATTGATACAAAATAGACTAATTACTGTTTACAGACAACGATGGCTGTAAATTTTTAGTGATGCTAAAAGTCTATGCTATATTCTTTCCTCTTAAATGTGCCACTCTGTCAAACTGGCAGATGAAATCTACCCTACTCAAAAAAGCCCAGGATCAGGTGATGCCAAAAATACCTGCTTCCTCCAGTTGGTCTCTCACTTACTTGGCCCCTTGGAGTAGCCTTTGGCTCGGGCCAGATCTCCTTTTTGTTCTGGTTCTGTTGGCACAATTGTGGCAGCCAAATGCAACAAAGGCCCTTCATGAGATGACTTAAAACTAGTGGAGAATCACCAGGTTCATCAACTTTAAAGCAGCTGTCTCTACAAAAGCTTTTGAGAACACAGATGATACAGTTTTTAGTTTGTATATTTGCCCTTCATTATATAAAACATTGAAAAGACAATCCTCATTAAGAAAAGACTAAATCAGAAATGATTTGGGAGTGTGAGGTTATCCTAAGAGAGAACCACAGAACTTTCCAGGCTTCAGAAAGACACAGGTATTCACAAGGAAGAGGAAATAGATTGTACAACAGGTCTGAGCACATGCAATAAGCTAGGAAAGAAGAAAGCTTTTGCAAAGGGAACAAGGAAGTAAACTTTGGAAGGGGCCGTGAATAACCAGAGAGGCTGCTATTTCACATACTTCTGGTATGGTCATGTAATTTACTGTATCAGATTTCCAGATAGTGTGGCTTTAGTGTGTGTCTCTACTCCCAGGAGCCCCACCTGTGTTCAGGATGTACCATAGCTTCACTGGATGTGCCAATCTGTCCACAACAATGCTCAAGCTGGAGATGACTGAGCGTGTTGGGAGGTAGAGGCCGGGTGGGAAAACGGGAGTGAAATCTTTAACTTGAGCCAAGGGTATAGATGTGAAGTGCTCCAGAGAGTCGAGCTCCCAAGGAACTCCTTCCAGCAGCAACAACAACTTGGTTCTGTGGGGGACAGAATACAGAATTCATGATTCACTCTCAATATCTGTTAAGTTCCTAGTGTAGTCCAGGCATTGGGCTATGCTCTGGAAATGCAAAGATGAACAAAACCTTGGCCAGATCTCAGGGTTTGGACTTAAATGCTTCTTGACCTCCTTTTGTATACCACTTTCTCAGACCTGTAGGTTCTAAACCTCACCACAGCTGAGGACGTTCACCCCATACCTTCTCTGGCACATAAAGACTCAAAGGAAAGCACATTAGTGTGTGCTTTTGCCAGAATTCTAGTTGAGGTAGAAAGCAAACAATACATCTGGAATAACAAGGACTTCCCAGGGCCTGCCTTTGTCAGGGTGCTTCACTTCATATCACCCCTGCTGCTTGAAACGTTTTAAGACTCAGCTTTCAGAACTGCCTTCAAAACCTGCCACAAGTTCCTAAACATTTCAGTGGTGGCAGATTCTCAGACTTCGAGGTTGAGTTTGATTGTGGAAACTGCTAGAAGTTACTCTGAACCAACAAGACTAGCAAATTGGGTACCCGCGATCAAACTGCCTGATGGTGTTTTTAGTCAGAACAGGGTAGGATGGTTTTTCATAGGTTTAATTTTGACAACAACTGATGAAATCCAGAAATAATAATGGCTGAAATGTATTGAGCTTTCATCATGTGTCAGATACTATGCTTAGCCCTTTGCTTGTTATCTCTTAATACCCTAGTGTCAATTAAAAGGGAAAATGTAAACTTAAAAAGGAACCAAATATCATAGTAATTTCTTCTCCCTCTCTTATTTATGGAATTGCTCATTCATTAAGTTTGCCTGTGCTTTGGCTTTGAATTAAATCTCTTCATTTTCTGGTTAAACTATGCCCATATCTAAAATCAAACCTTCCCTTGTTTCTTGCCCTTTGTCTGCCTGCTGAGAGTCAATCATCTTTCAGACACGGTGTGGGCCCGGGAGCTGCCCCCGGCCTTCCCTGATCCGCCAGTAGAGACTTGACTTCCACTGCAGCTGCCGTCTGACCGTCTGACTGCTGCCTTTGGCTCTTGGTCGTCATTATGTTGACTTGGATGTTCTTATGGATGGATGTGTTTTATTTTCCCATCTAAACAATATGCACCTGGGGACCAAGACCAGTCTCAGTTCTCCTGGTCCACCCCTCTGGTGTCCAGCACACGCTGAACTGAGTTCTTGACACACTCACTAGTTTGCTCTGCTGAGGCTCATGAGTGACACGGGAGCCCATGAGAGGTTTCAGACATAGGGAGACAGTGGCAACACTACTTAAGGAAATGCTGAGTCCTAATTCTGGTTTGTTGCTATCACTTTCATTACTTAATGCTCATGTGGCATAGAAAACAAAAAAAGGTTTCTTCAGAATCATAACTTTTACTCAGGTCCCAGTAAAAGGCCGCTCTCATCATCCTCTGGTTATCCGTGTCCATTTTTTAAGCATGACATCTGATTTCCTATATACTTGGTGCTTCGGTGTCCCCAACCTCAGGTATGTGCTAGGAAAATTAAGTCATTTTAATACTGACCCAAGTGAACTATAATTAGGAAGGTGCACTGTAGTTTTTTACAGAAAAGAATCAACTATAAATTACTTTCGGTTGATCTATAATACATATAACCACTGCTCTCCTCAGTTGATAAGTCATGGTTCTTATATGTATAGTTTTTATTATATACTGGGTTCTTGATAATGTCTAGTTTTTAGAAAATAACTAGAATTTTAAATAAAGACCACGTATTCCAGTGACCAGACCTTTTGAAGATCCTCATAAAGTTAATAATCCATGTTTCTGTTGTGATTAACCCTAAATTTACGCTATCAGATCTGCCTATAAATGGATCTCCTGAATTGTTGTCCTCTGTAGGGAAATTTCACCACAATTTTTATAAGCAGGAGCCTAGTCTTCAAGTCTTACAAGCCTGGGGATATACTCCAAAATCTATGAAGGCTTTCCCCAGCCCTTCATCCCATAGTTAATACTTACTGTTCACATTATTTAGCTTTCAATACCATACTGATTTGCATTTTAACTTCCCATGTGTATAAATCTTACTCCTCAAGAGAAAAAAACTTTGCCTTTTCTTTCTTTATATCTCTCATTGCCTAGGACAGTTCTGTACAATGTCATATCCTAAAGTGAATGAATGAATGGAATCAGTGGTTTATAGGTATATTTTAAGGTAAAAGTTTTTAATCTGCTGTATTTATTAAAATTTAAAACGTATATACTCTCTTTCATGTAGCAGTCCCAGGTCTAAGATTCTCACCTTCAGGGATACTTGTGCAATTATGTAACAATATATATGGGTGCAGGAATGCATACTAAAGCATTGTCTGTAATAATAAAAGAAGTAGAAATAACCTAAATGTCTATAACAATTTGAACTGAAGAAATAAAATATGGTGCACCAGACAATAAAATACTATGCAACCATTGAAAAGAATCGGGTGGCAATAAAATACTATGCAACCATTGGAAAGAATCGGGTGGCTGTGTATGTACTTGTTTGGGAAGGAGGCAAAAAAAAGAGTACGTAAAAATGAAACAGTGACTAGAAGTATGTGTGTGTATAAAGTCTGTCATAGAAAAACCCTGGAAGTCTGGAAGAGAACACAGCAAACTGGTAACAGTGGTTATCCTATGAGGCAAGGGCTGGCAAACATTTTTTGTGACGGGCCAGTTAATAAAAATTTAGACTTGGTAGGACATGGATCTCTGAAGTAACCAATCAATTCTGCCGTTGTAGCGCAATAGTGGCCATAGATGGTACATAAATGAGTGTGACTATGTGCTAATAAAACTTTATAGACACTGAAATTTGAACACCATATAAATTTCACATCACAAAATATTCCGTTTTGATTTTTTTTCAACCACTTAAATATAAAATGACCACTTCTAGTTCATGACCATACAAAAACAGGTGGACTGTAGTTTGCCAAGCCCTGCTGCACAGGATAAAATAGGAGTAAGTAGGGAATTTGTTCCTCCCCAAAGAGATGAGATTCTGCGTGGATGTTTCTTTTTGTGTGTTCCTCTCTTTCTCAAATTAAAATGAAATATAAAATAAAAAAGTTAGGGCCGGGTGTGCTGGTTCACTCCTATAATCCTAACACTCTGGAAGGCTGAGGCAGGTGGATTGCTTTAACTACCTAGTTCAAGACCAGTCTGAGCAAGAGTGAGACCCTATCTCTAAAAAAATAGCTGGGTATTGTGGTGGGTGCCTATAGACTCAGCTACTTGGGAAGCTGAGGCAAGAGGATCCCTTGAGCCCAGGAATTTGAGGTTGCTATGAGCTATGACGCCACAGCACTCTACCTAGGGCGACAAAGTAAAACTCTGTCTCCAAAAATACATAAATAAATAATAAAAATAAATCAATAAGTAAGATCACTGAATACCAGCCTTAGAACAAACAGACTTTAAGGTCAGTCCTTGTACTCACCTTTTGCTTGGACTTCACGCTTACCAGGGAGCTCCCAAACCTTGAGCTTGCCTGTAAGACAGACTCTGTTAAGGTGCTTTTGCAAACACACTTTTATCAGCTTAAAAGAAAGGGAAAGGGCTTTTTTTGGTAGTTTTTCTTTCTTCAGTCCTTCAGAAAAAATACTTACTTCTGGAGAAAGCAATACATATTGGGCCTACAAGAAAAAATTTAGGAAGAAAAAAAAGACAACGTTATTATCAATGTTTATGTGGTTTTTGTCAAAACCAAGTTTAATTACAACTTCACACTCACATTTCTATGTTTCTTGATTAGCCTTACAATATGCCTGCCCTTTGCCCCCAGAAATTCTTATGGGAATATATCTCATCATCTGATTAAATATATCTCTATATCTCATTAAAAATAATCAGATGTATACAAACGTTTATGTGAATATTTATTATGTCATTATAACTATGAAAACTGGAAATGGCCTAAGTGACTAGTAATAATTACTTAAATAATGGGTGAATAAACTATAGTTTATATATCAAATATTAGGCAGCCAGTAAATATATTGTAAAAGAGTACCAGGTAACATAAAAAAAATGTTTGTAATATATCAGTAGGTTAAAAAAAAAGACATGTTACAAAATTGTATACCAAATCATGTATAATGGCCTAGCACAGTGGCTCAGCCTGTAATCCTAGCACTTTGGGAAGCTGAGGCAGGTGGATCTACCTGAGCTCAGGGTTTTGAGACCAGCCTGAGTAAAAGTGAGACCCCCATCTCTACTAAAACTAGAAAAACCAGCCAGGTATTGTGGCAGACACCCGTAGTCCCAGCTACTCGGGATGCTGAGGCAAGAGGATGGCTGGAACCCAGGAATTTGAGGTTGTTGTGAGCTATGACACCACTGTACTCTACCCAGGGCAACAGAGTAAGACTGTCTTAAAAAAAGGTCATGTATAACATGAACATAATTATTAATAAAAATACATACATACACAGAGTAATAGTTAAGATCAGGCTTCAGGCTGGGAGTGAGCACTGGCTCACACCTAATTCCAGTGCTTTGGGATGCTATTGGTGAAGGACCACTTGAGTCCAGGAGTGTGAAGTTACAGTGAGCTACAGATGTACCTCTGTACTCCACCTTGAGTAACAGAGTGAGATTCGTCTTTAGAATGAATAAATAAAGTAGGCTTTAGAATCAGATCTTGGTTCACATCCCTGTTCTGCCTTCCTAGCTGTGTGACTTTAAATAAACTTTTCTCTGACTTTAAATAAAACCTACTTTATTTATTTGTTCATTCTAAAGACGAATCACTTTATCTATAAACGGGCATAATATCAACTTCATAGTTTTGATGTGGATTAAAATTATATAGTGTTCAGCATGTGCATAGTAAAGGCATAATAAATGGGAGCAATGGGATTCATAGAAAATGAGGTAGATGGATCTACTCTAAAGGTTAACAGAATTCTGGGTAATTTTTAAATTTCTTCTTTGTACTTTTTTACATTCTTAAAATTTTTCACAGTAAAACTTCATTAATTTTACAAGTTAAAAAATAATTTTTTTAAAAGAGACAAGGTCTTGTTCTGTCACCTAGGCTGGAGTACAATGGTGCAACCAAAACTCACAGCAGCCTCCAACTCCCAGCCTCAAGCAATCCTCCCACCTCAGCCTCCCGAGTAGCTAGGACTATAGGCTTGCTCAGCTCACTTCTCTTATTTTTTTGTAGAGATGGGGGGGGGGGGTCTCACTGTGTTCCACAGGCTGATCTCAAATTGGCTTTAAAGACCCTCTAGCCTTGACCTCCCAAAGTGCTGGAATTACAGGGATGAACCGTGGTACCCAGTCAAAACATAATTTTTAATTTAAAAAAAGGCCAGATATCTTAAGTTCAGGATATGTAATTCAAGGAAACTCACTTTATTCCTAAAAAAAGGAGTAAAACAAAGCAATAACAGGAAAAACAAGAATACCGGAAATTTTTACCAAATGAGGAAAGCATGGTGGGAAAAAAAAAAAAGCATGGGCTTGGTGCCTGTGGCTCAACAGGCTAAGGTACCAGCCACGTACACCTGAGCTGGCGGGTTTGAATCCAGCCCGGCCTGCCAAACAACAATGACGGCTGCCATCAAAAAATGGCTGGGCATTGTGGCATGTGTCTGTAGTCCCAGCTACTTGGGAGGCAGAGGCAAGAGACTCGCTTGAGCCCAGGAATTGGAGGTTGCTGTGAGCTGTGATGCCACAGCATTCCATCCAGGGTGACAGCTTGAGGCTCTGTCTCAAAAAAAAAAAAAAAACAAACAAAAAAAAACATGAAGTTTTAAGGAAACTCCAGTGGCTCTGGTCTTGTCGTCTTTCCTCTGCTGTGGGCACCCACTAACCAAACAGTGGCAGGCTGTGACTAGGAACCAATATAACATAAACTGAGAGACCTGAGCTCTGGGGCCAAAGGCTGCAGAACTACAAGAACTGCTGACAGCTGGGGTTTATAAACACAGGCAAGTGACTGTGCCCGGATCCAGGACCTTTGAGCTCAGGTGAAAATTCCAATAGTTCACAGTGGGTGTGAGTTAACGTGGAATCAAATTAGAGACGCTTCCCCAGTGGTAGTGGAGAATTTTGCAGAAAACTTTACCTTTTCTTCTGGGCATGGAGTTATCCATGACTTGCATTTGCCTGTTATGTCACCAAGGGTGGTCTGTTTGCCATTATAAATATAAACACGGCCATCTTCTCCCCCAATCAGTCCAGAAGTTATATCTGCTATCCTCAGTGGGGCTGCCATGATGACTTCATCTGTGAATAATACAAACCATCACAAGGAAGTGTCTGATTCCTCATTGTCATCCTTCCTTGTTCTACTACTGGGTCCTAACCTGAGCTTCTGCAAATGTTGGTGTCTCCTTTGAGTAACGCGTCCTGATTTCATCCTGGCAAAGTCAAAGCCTTTTGTTTTCTATTTCATCACTTATCAATAACAATTATCATGGGTGACTCTCATGTTACCATCTCACTCTTGTACATCCAGCTCTGGTCTTACCTGATTCGAAATCTATCTAAAGATCCTAGGGCCTGTCAATAAGGGCAGAGCCTCTAGATTATCCAATTAGGAGACTGGTGCATCAGGCAAAGGGACTCCATTCTTAGGTAACGACCCTGCTCCCTTCTTACCTAAGCCATCATTATCCAGGTCACTCAAGTGAAGAACTCCACCAAATCGAGAGAAGCGGCGGTCTCCACTGAAGGTGCTGAGCAGGGGAGGCTGTGTGTCGGATGTGAGCGCATACATCCGAGTGTTTCCACCTTGATGCAAGGTCATGGTCAGGAAGGCCATTTTAGACACATCATCTGAAATGAACCACAGTACCTGTAGGCATCACAAGAATGAAGCTGAACAGCACTGAACAGAGTCCTATTGTGGCTTTGTGCTGTGGACCTCAACTGATGCCGATCACTCAGAATCCTACAGGAAGTGGGTTTGGGGGCTGGTCAGCTCTGACAGTTAGGGAGACACAACTAGGTTGGGTACCAACAGTGAACACTGGAGGAGCTCAATGATTTCCCTTCAAATGGGTGTTCCTTCTTCCATCTTTCCCCTCTAATATATTCTCTACACAATCACCATTTTTTGGCTTTTTCTATCATTTTATAGAGATGAAGTCTTAGTCTTGCTCAGCCTGGTCTTGAACTCCTGGCCTCAAGCAATCCTCCTGCCTCAACCTCCCAAGTGCTAGGATTATAGGCATGTGCCCCTGCACCTGGCCATTTCTTTCCCTTATATCACAAACTACCTGTGTCACTCCTTTGACTCACACATCTAAATGTTAGTGAACTTCACATTTCACAAAGCCTTATGCAATCTAACTCTTACTTATGGTTCTAGCAATATTTCAGGTCACCTTTCCCCGTTCCCCCACACATTTGTCCATAATTAAACCACAGCCTGTTATATTTCTTAAATCTGGGCCTTAGGACATGATGTGTTTTCTGCCTGGAATAGATACCTCTCATTGACACCCCTCAACAACCCTGCCAGCTACTCCTGCCTGTCACTCAGTATTTGGCTCAGGTGTCCCCTCGTCTAGAGTAGGTGCCACCAACTCGCACTCCCGTGCCCAGTGCCTTCCTAGTACCCATCACAGGACAGCCTCCTTTTCTGTTCACTTCTGGATCTCCTGCATCAGGCTGTCAATTCCATAAGTGATGAACACATCACTTTACCTAGCATCCATCCACTGTACCTAGCACGTAGCTTGGTTCCATATAAGCACTCCACAAATTTTTTTTTAATTTCAAATTAATATGAGGGTACACATTTTTAGGTTCCATTGTTCTTATTTCCAAGATAAAGTTCAAGTTATAGTTGACTCCTTCACCAAGAGGGTGTGCTGAACAATTTTTTGAATGACCACATTTTGAACAAACTCAAAACAAATCTGTAGATTTTTGCCTATAAACATGATTCTTTCCTTGTATTTTTGCAAACTTCAAGAAGCATGAGTCACTGTTATAAACTGGAAATAGTTTTCATTGTGTGTTTTTTAAAACTCTCTTTCACATAAAGTAAACACAATAATGGTTTATTAAGATATGTCCTCAGAGTGAACCTATTCCTTGTAAACTGATTTATTAAATTCTTCTCTGTCTCTAACCTCAATAACATAGGGCCTTTAAAAACATACTGAGTTGGCCGGGCACTGTGTCTCATGCCTGTAGTCCTAGTACTCTGAGAGGCCGAGGTGGATGGATTTCCTGAGCTCACAGGTTCAAGACTAGCCCTGAGCAAGAGCAAGACCCCCCCGTCTCTAAAACAGCCAGGTGTTGTGGCAGGCACCTGTAGTCCCAGCTCCTTGGCAGGCTGAGACAAAAGAATCACTTGAGCCCAGGAGTTTGTGGTTGCTGTGAGCTGTGATGCCATAGCACTTGAGGGTGACAAGTAAGACTCTGTCTCAAAAAAAAAAAAACAAAAAAACAACATACTGAGTTACTTTTCTGTGTCATTTTTAAAAATCCTTTGAAATTGATATTTATAATTCTTATAAAATGACGGTGAAACAAAAGTTCAGAGAGATTAGGTAACTTTCCCCAAAATGACACGGCTTGCCATTATTGAAAAAAGGAATTTAAACCCAGATTCGTCTGGCTCCAGATCTTATAGCTTTCCCCCAATAAAACAGGATCAAGGAGCCATGTGACTAAAACAAAGTTTCTGGGTACTTGACGTACCTCGAGTCGGTGCCCCAACCAGCAGCACCTGTGTCAGCGTCTCATTCATCATTACACGACCACTAGACAGGGAAGTGCCCAGTTTCCCCATCGCCTGCGAAATGCAATAAACCAATGTTGGATAGAAGAGAAGGCTTCTCTGGGAGTGTCCACTTGCCCCGGGAAGGAGGAATTACCATACCTTGTCTCCAGAAATGGTAAACCAGCTTTGGCGATTTGGGGGGAAGTAGCCATACACCCTCCCAAGGCTCTTCTCATCACCACTGTGGAATGAATGGCCCAGCTTAGAATGGAGCACACTGTTGCCGGGGCACAGGATTAAGAGCGGGTCAGGTACTCAGGTCCAAGGAAAGGAAATGCACCTCACCCCAGCCGGGCCTCCCTGTGCGCCCTCTGTCCCTGTGATCCTGGGTCTGAAAGTGTGGTGAGTGTCAGAGTTAACCTCGGTATCCAGGCTCTCCAGATGCCATACCCATCATTCCACCTCCTGACTAGCAGCAAACACAGGGATGCCTACTGCTGTGGGCTGGACACAGTTTCCCCCAAATTCCTCTAGCATCTCAGAAGGTGACTGCATTTAGAGACACGGTCTTTAAGCAGGTTATCAAGTTAAGAGGTCATTGTGGTGGGCCCTAATTCCATATGACTGGCGTCCTCACGAGAAGAGATGGGGACACAGACCACGTGAGGACACAGGTAGAGACGGACAGCTGCAAGCCAAGGGGAGAGGCCTCCGAGGAAACCAGCCCTGCCAACACCCCGATCTTAAACTTCCAGCTTCCAGAACTGTGAGATAAATTTCTGCTGTTTAGGCCCCCTCAGTCCGTGGTACTTTGTTATGGCAGCCCAAGCAAACACATACGCTAATGTCTAAGGGGAATGTGCAGGCTTGCCCCAGTCTTAGCTTTGCCTTGGAAGGGTGTGAATTTCTCAGCTGCGTTTCCTGATCCCCACACTTCGTGAGGTCTGCAGCAGCCAGCACTTGCCCTGTGCCCACCGGTCCCGGCTCCACGTCAGCCTCACCTGCTGGTCTTCTTCCAGGTTGGGCTGCCCACCAGCAGCAAGGTTCTGTTGTCTACACCGGCGCTGTGAAGGGAGTATCCAAACCAGGCGAAGTCCTCCTCCCCTCGCACCATCCAGTCGGCTGCCTCCACGTCCAGCTTTGCTAAAGAGATGACCAGTCCCTTTTACTTTAACTGGGCTGGAAAGAATGAGTTCTTTTCATAGGCTAATGAGAAATGGGTTTATTCTGCTGAGTTTCTTCCAGAACTCTCATCTGGCCTCATGCTGATCCTCAGCACCCACCATCAGAGAGGGATCTCACCCTTTGTACAAGAAGTATGTTTCTTTTCTTTCTTTCTTTCTTTTTTTTTTTGAGACAGAGCCTCAAGCTGTCTCCCTGAGACCCTGAGTAGAGTGCCATGGCATCACAGCTCACAGCAACCGCCAATTCCTGGGCTCTAGCAAGTCTCCTGCTTCCACCTCCCAAGTAGCTGGGACCACAGGCACCTGCCACAATGCCCAACTATTTTTTTTTTGTTGTTGTTGCAGCTGTCATTGTCGTTTGGCGGGCCCAGGCTGGATTCGAACCCGCCAGCTCAGGTGTATGTGGCTGGCGCCTTAGCCCGTTGAGCCACAGGTGCCGAGCCAAGAAGTATGTTTCTAAAGAGCACTTCAGTGGAGTGAAGGATGCTGTTTTACTTTTATGTATTTATTTTTTTGTACTGGTAACATAGAAGGATGCTATTTTAAAGGGCATTTCTTGGGACAGTCAGAAGCACCATGAGAAGTTTTTGGTCCTAATCCCCTATGTTTCTGTTTTACATGGAGACACTATGGAATAGCCTATGAGTCTTCTTTGGATCTGGATCAAGAAGTTGGGTCACTTTTTGTATCTTTAGTGAATCTATGCATATCACTTACACATCTCTAACAGTAAGAGACTGTTGGGAAATTCTGGTGAAATGGTATGGAATGAAGGGAAAGGATATAAACAAATACGCAGAAGTCACTGCACACACACACACGGAGCGGAGGGGCTCTGCCCATTCCCCCCATCAGGCACTACCTTTGTTGCTCTGGCTGGGGCCAGAGTAAAATACAGCCACAATTCCCCTCTGCTTCCCTCCACCTGGTGCAAAAGGGGAGCCAATCACCAGATCGGGCCTGCTGTCTCCATTGACATCTGCAGCCAAGAGCGTCCAGCCCAAGTTACAGTAGATAGCCTTAGGAGGAAACCAGGAAAGCATGTTTTACCCAGCCAGTTCTAGATTTCTGCACCCAGCTAAAATCATAAACATACCTGGCAAGAGATGGTGATGTTAGGGGAAGAGGACATTCTTCCTTGTTTGGAACCAAAGTGGATGTACACAGCACCCTAGAAGAACACAGCAAGCGGAAAGACCGTGAGGCTCAGGTGTTGATCTGAGAGCCTTAAATAAAGTGACCATCATTCCCAATGGCTAGAAACTTAAGGAACAGAACCCATCCTGTTCATTGCCACTGGGCTGAATTTTTTTAAAAACTTGCCACTTCCTCTACCTATTAAAACATAAATAAATAGATAAAGCCTGTCATTTCCATCAACTATGAGAGCCCTGGTAGTAGAAAACACGTCATCTTCCTCCTTGGCTCTCCGGTATCCTGCTCAGACTCCAACACATAATTGCGCAGTGTGTTTGCAGAATGACTGACTCCACAGGTTCTGGCTCTTGTATGGGGCCAGCCCTGCCCTGGCCCATTGTACCCCAGAACACTAGCACACTGCGTGCCGTTCATGCACTGAGGACACAAGCTGTGCCTTCATGCTGTGCTATGAATCAGGTCCTCTCACCGCTTGCCTGTCTCCATCCCCATTCATTCTATAAGCATCATGAGCCAGGTACTAGGTACACAAAGACAAGAAGACCAATCTCTGTCCTGCACAGCTGGCAGACAGACAGGCGATTACAACACCGCAGTGTAGAAGGGGTTACAATAGATGTAGGCGTGGGATGCTACTGAGGACAATTAGCAGGGGCTTCATGGGGGTTAGGCGACACTTCCTACAAGAAGGGACATGTCACTCCTAAAGAAAGACAGAGACAATGGGCTTTTCAGGTGGAGGAAGCTGTATGAGCAAAAGTCCCAAAGTGACAGAGCCTGTCGGGTTCAGAAAGTGACAAATGGTTGGTGTGTCCAGGCAAGAAGCACGGGGAGGACAGGGCAGGAGGGGCCTGCACAAGGCGCAGGCAATGCAGAGTCTTTGACTTCATGGTCACACGGGGGCCTGGACACTTGGGCCCTGCTGTGGTATGTGGTATGTGGTATGCATGTGGGCAGAGGGCACCCACGGCCCAGGACCTCTGCCTCAGTAAGACAGCAGGTAGCAGGCAGGGTTCCAAGCGAGATAGGAAAGGCCTCCAGGAAGCCAGCTCCTGCCGTGAGGACTGGAAGCTACTGATTAGTGGGATTTCTGCCTCCCTCCACTGGCATTCAGCATCGTGGGGGAGGAAAAAAGAGCGAAGTACCTGATGGAATTGGGAAACCATGGGGCTGAAATAAGGCCAAGGAGGCAGGATCAGGTGCTGCAAGGTACCCCAAGGCCACGGCAAGGACCCACCAACGCTCTGCCTGGCGTGCTGGCTGTCTGCTTTATTCCAGGGGCTCCCCCAGCACTGGCCTCCCTCAGGGCCCCTTCTCCCCACTTCCCCCACCAGCAGACTTACGTTGTAAGTGAGCTGCTCGGAGGCCACCGAGGGAGCTCCCACGGCCAGGTCAGGAACGCCATCCTTGTTAAAGTCCAACACAGCTAAGGCCGAGCCAAACCGACCTGAGGGCTGAAGAGGCACAAGTTACTCCCCTGGGGCTAAGCCTCAGCTTTCAGAAGAGCAGGCCCCACTCTCTGGGGACAGAGAAGGCCTGGGGACTCTCCCACCCCATCAACCAAAGGCTGAGGCATAACATTGTGGCAACCCTTCGGTAGCAGTAGCGTAGCTCTGCCCCGAGGATATTTTTGGCATGTGGCCTTAAGGGGAAACAGAGGTGCCAGAAAGAAAAGAGTCGATATAGTCTGTCCTGAATGAAGCATCAAACTCATCTTTGAAAGAACCTGAAATAATGCCTAACAGCTGCCACAGCAGCTAACATGTATTGAGTACTCAGGATGTTCTCAAGCCATGCCGTTGAAGGTGCTTGCTACTAGCCAAATAATCAACATTAAATAAAAGGTAAAACTCATTCTTGAGATGCTTGGATATCAAACCTTTGTCTGATTCAAAATATGCAAATATCCTTTCCCATTGGGTAGGATGTCTATTTGCTTTGGTTGTTGTCTCCTTAGCTGTACAGAAGCTTCTGAGTGTAATCAAGTCCCATGTGTTTATTTTTGTTATTGTTGCAATTGCCATGGCAGTCTTCTTCATGAAGTCTTTCCCCAGGCCAATATCTTCCAGTGTATTTCCTATGCTTTCTTTCAGGATTGTTATTGTGTCATGCCTTAAATTTAAGTCCTTTATCCAACTTGAATCTATTTTTGTGAGTGGAGAAAGGTGACGATCCAGTTTCAGTCTTTTACACATGGATATCCAGTTTTCCCAGCACCACTTATTGAACAGGGAGTCTTTCCCCCAAGGTATGTTCTTGGTTGGTTTATCGAAGATTAGGTGGTTGTAAGTTGTTAGTTTCATTTCCTGGGTTTCTATACAATTCCAAATGTCTGTGTCTCTATTTTTGTGCCAGTACCATGCCGTCTTGACCACTATGGCTTTGTAGTACAGCCTAAAGT
>CAUYON010115845.1:0-10657 GCA_963573935.1 Arctocebus calabarensis | reverse complement strand
CCCTTTCCCTGTATTCCTGTGCTATAATTGGATTTTAGCCTTCATATGAAAGCTATAAATTAGCTTCATATTAGGGCTGAGTACATTGGATACTTTTTCTTCCATTCTTGAGATACTTTGCTAAGAAGAATATGTTCCAGCTCCATCCATGTAAAGAGAAGGCAGTTTTGAGGTAATTGTGAGATGACTTGAGTGAGAACTTGAAGGAGATTATCTCCTGACAATCATATATGTCATTCACTCTGATGGAACCTAGGTGATAGCTCTAGGGGAATCTGTGTGAATGTGTTGTAGATATAGGACTGAAAGGACTCAATAATATAGAACGGTAGACAGTCTGGAGTGCATAGTAGGTGACTAATTGATATTGTTACCATTAAGTGAGCTGATGTAGTAAGACAACCAAGTTCTATGGAAAAAATAAGTTCCCCAGCTCTTCAGTTAAGAGATGCTTTTCCTGAAATTCAGGTCAAGTAAGAGCATTCATCTAGGGAACAATAACTCATGTATGGGACACATGTTCAACTGTATTTTTTCAATCAATAAATAATCGTTTTTTTTTAATGGATTATCTCTGTGTAAACTGAGAATATATAATAATAGAAAATAAATATCTATGAATGTAATTCTGCAGGGTTCCAAAACCATGTCATTTCAGTCATTAGACTTTGACTACCTCTCTTTATCTAGAGATAAATTTGAGAGCACATAGGCTTTAGGCCAAGATATGTAGTGTGATTTCAGTCATGTCAATTAATGTTACTTTGATTTCCTTCCATTCTTCCTTCACCATCATTCTAATCCCCACTTAGCTATCTCTCTGGAGCCTCATTAACTATTGTCTATCCATTTCCACATAGCAACTTTTAAGTGTTTAAAAACAATTATCATAATTCCCCCAAGTCTTCTGTGTAAATGATCCTAGTTCTTTCAACTGTTCTTCATATGAACCAAGGCATGTTTTTTGGAGCTATGCCCAGCTCCACCAATTAGGCCACCTTCTAGTAAATTCCATCATGTCAGTGTCTACATTCCATTGTGTCAGTGTCTGTCTTAAATCCTCCGATGTATTCTGATAGCACAGAATACAGCGATTTTTTTTTTCTTTTTTTTTGTAGAGACAGAGTCTCACTTTATTGCCCTTAGTAGAGTGCAATGGTGTCACACAGCTCACAGCAACCTCCAACTCCTGGGCGTAGGTGATTCTCTTGCCTCAGCCTCCCGAGTAGCTGGGACCACAGGTGCCTGCCTAAAAATACAGTTAAGAAGAATACAGTTAGAATACCGGCTAAGAATACAGAGATTTTATTGCCATTAATGCGGCCCAAGATTCTATTAATGTTTCAATGAACATAAATGTATCATTTTCACATGGAAAGCTACCATGACTGTTTCTGCCATCCTATTAACAGTTAAGATGTTTAGAACCAAAGACAGAACCCTCTCACCTGCTGTCAGAGGCCTCCAAACATTCTTTGGATGTGGGTGTTCAATAGGCAATGCACATTCCAGACCTCTCTATTATCCAGGTCACACTTCTTCATTTAAACCAAAAAGGATTACATTAATGTAATTTCCTCAATCTATTAAAATCTTTTCAATAACACAAATAAAACCGTTTTATAGGACTCATTCTTGATAATTCACAATGATTTCATGGAACAATCCTTTCTTTTCTAAAGGTTCACATGCCACATATTTTAAAATTTACTCTTGAATTTGATTCAAATTGATGTCATATTGAACTGATCTATAATTTCTGGAATTTATTTATTTTCTCTTTCTGAATTATGAAATAATATTTTTCCATGTTTTTCTCCTGTCTATTACCATTGGTTCAGGAGAAAGGGAAATGCATTAGCAGATTTGCTCCCATCTAGTTGTGCAACCTTGTTACAATTGCTTGATTCATTTATAAAAATTAAGAAGTTTTGACTTCTAAGAGTACTTCCTGCTCAATCTCTTCAGTCCTTTTGCTACCATACTACCTATATTCTTTTGACTTATATGTATAGTCTTATAGTACATTGCTTCTCCTTGCCAATAGTAGATGTGGCATGCTCAAAGGCAGTTCAATATCCAGGTTTATGGGGTTCTTCTTGTTCTTTTTTTAGTAAAAAATTCTTTCTTGAAATGTAACTCACATGCTGTCAAACTCACCCATGTTAAGTGTACCATTCAATGATTTTTGGCATAGTTGTGGAGTTGTGTGACAATAACTACAATCCAAGTTCAGAATATTTTCAACCCTTGTCCTTTACTAAACTTGAAAATAGTGCACTGAGGGGTCTGTATATGCAGTACTGACAGACTACAATTCAGGACTCGAATTGTTCTTTCATTTGTTTCTCCCATCCAAGGTTGCATTACCAAGTTCAAGCACAACTGGCACTTAGAACAAAACTAGCTTGCTTAGCATATATGAAAGATTTTGGAAATGCCTAGAAAAATTTTCTGGGTGTTTAATAAATGCTTATTCCCTGTATTTTTCCAGGGTGGTAGAAATTACATAATTGTTGAAATAGCCTAAAGAAATGGAATCTTGGTATCTTGACTCCTTTCCCTCATTGCTTAAGCAAATTACATTTAAGTCTCTCTATTTGTGAATAAATAGATAGGATGGGCAAAGTTTAGCTATTAGCTAAACTTAGCACTTAGAGTCTGGTGCAGAAAGAGTAGGAAATAATGATTAAAACAATATAATTTCAGATAGAGATAAGCACCATGAAGAAAGTTAAACAGGGTGGTGTACTGACTAAGCAGTATACAATTATAGAGTTCAGAAAATTTGTATATCCATTAACTCAGTCCGCCTTTACAAACTTTCTGTGACGTATAAAGGGCGTACCTTATTATAATTCCTAGTTGACACATGAGACCCTGAGGTGCAGAAAGGTTGAGTGACTCAAAGGAAGTTGTGCAGCTAGTGACTAAGCGAGCTAGGATTTGGTTCTGGTTCTCTGATTCCAAACCAGGATGCTTTCTACCATGTTGTTTGGGAAATAGAAATGGCTATGCAAATTATGGTGTGTTGATTTCATGGAATATCATGTCATCATTATAAACAATAATTATGGAGACTATGCTCAGGCTGCATTAGAAGAAAATAAAAAACACAAAATTAAATATATCTATATAGTTGTTATACACACACACACACACACACACACACATATATATGCTTGTGAGGATAAGGATTGGAAAGTGACACTCAGACATAAAAATAATGTTTGTGGTTTGGCACTTGTAGCTCAGTGGTTAGGGCACTGGCCACATACATCAGGGCTTCTGGATTTGAACCCAGTCTGGGACTACTAAACAATGACAACAAAAACAACAAATAGCAGGGCATTGTGGTGGGTGCCTGTAGGCCCAGCTACTTGGGAGGCTGAGGCAAGAGAATCACTTAAGCCCAAGAGTTTGAGGTTGCTTGAGCTGTGACAGCACAGCATTCTACCGAGGGCAACATTGTGAGACTGTTTAAAATAAATAAATAAATAATGTTTGCATTAGGGGTGTTTCTTTTTCTGGTTTCCTAAATTTTAATTAAAATTATAGTTTGCATCAAAAATAAAATTAAGACATTGGATGAAAATTATTTTGATAATTTGACTATAGCATGTACTAGTAAATTGTAGTTTCTATAAAGACAAACTGTATATAATATATATGTATATACAGTTACCATAGCAGTTGCAGAATAACAACAACAACAACAAAACATTTTTGAAAATGAAGTTCATAGATGGCAAAGAACCAATTACTTAATCCTCAAAAGATAGCAGCTTATGAAAGACCAGTCTCATAATGGAATAAAACTCAAGGGATATATTCTCTCTTGAAAACAAAGGGAATATGAATGGGAGAGCCTGTCTATGTGTGGAGTATGCTGTCTTTTGAGGAAGACAGAGACTAGAGAGTATTCAATCACTCTGTGTCCATATTGCAAAAGACTTTCCACTTAGTGTTTTTCTACTGGCCTCACTGGCAAAACTGTAACCCCAATAGATGGCATATACATGGAGTAATCTGAAGAACTTTGGATACAGGAACAATTTACATTGGTAGGACACGGCATAGGGAACCCCCAGAAAGAATGGATGGTGCCATGGCCTAGGGCTAGTCATAGGGGGTGCTGCTATCACCCCTGGCTCAAGGGCCAGAATCCTGAGAAGAGAAGGAGATGTAAAAGTTGCCCTTCCTGGAAGATAGAGAAAAGATTACAGCTTCCCTTCACAGTCTTGTCAGCTTCCACTGTCTTACCTGTGTACCCTGATGGCTGAACTCGGTGGGAAGCAGCAGGGCCAGCAAACCCTTTGGTGCAACCCTTGTGAGTCAGCCTTCTGGGGCATAGAGCAGGATGGGGAAGGGTGTAAAATGGATTTGGAGAAGCATGAGAAAGCACTGTTGCATGGAGAAGGCAGAGAAAGTTGCATCCTGGCTCCTTCTTTCTTCACAAACTCCTCCTCCCTTCTATGCCCAATTTGCCCTTCTTTGGTACTAGGTAGTGAGAAAGATAAACAGAGCCAGAAAAGGGGTAGAGGTCAGTACTCAAAAGTCAAAATCTCTGAGTCCTTTATGATGTAAGGGACTTAACTTTGAATCTGTGTGCTTCCTGTACTACCACACAAGCTCTGGAGCCAGACTATTTTCACTCACATCTTGCCTCTGCAACTTATTATGTGATTCTGTGGCCCTCGGTATTTTTTCCACTTATCATTCAATTCCTCTTAAAAACAAAGTGCTTAAGAAGGATTCAACAAGTAGGCCAGGAATGGTGGCTCACACTTGTAATCCTAGTACTCTGAGAGGCCAAAGTGGGTAGATTGCCTAAGCTCAAGGAGTTCAAAACCAGTCTGAGCAAAAGTGAGACCCCTGTCTCAAAAAAAAAAAAAAGAAAGAAAGAAAGAAAAGAAAACTAGCCAGGTGTTGTGGTGGGCACCTGTAGTTCCAGCTACTTTGGAGGCTGAGGCAAGAGAATCTCTTGAGCCCAAGAATTTGAGGTTGCTGTGAGCTATGACACCATGACACTCTATGAGGGTGAGAAAGTGAGACTCTGTCTAAAAAAAAAAAGTATTCAACAAGTGTTAGCAATGTTTATATGAAAATATGGATCACAGTAACCATGCCTTAGTTTTATTATGAGAATTTAAAAAGATAAAACATGAGGTATAATAATTAAGTTTGTGAACTTGCCTCCATGTGCATACATTGGCAGCACTGTACAAACAACTTGGTAGGGTTTCATAACCTTAGTATATCAGTGTCTCATAGTTGTGTTTGTGTCAATGTGTGGTTGCCTTGATGAATGGTGTCCATTACTGTTGTTGTGTGTTTCTGTGTACTCCAGTGAAAATGTAGGAGTTTGAATCAGAGTAATGAGCGAACATTAAATTTCTTGTTAAACTTGGCAAGAGTGTAAGTAAAATCAGGGGCATGTTAGCCTAGTTGATGGGAATAATGCCATGAAGAAAACAGCAGTGTACAAACACATTAAACATTTTTCTGCAGTGATAAAGAAAGCATCACTGATGAAGAGAGGTCAGGGCAGCCAGTAATAAGCAGAACTGATGAAAACATCAAAAAAATTACTCAAATTTTGCATCAAAATCATTGACTAACTATGAGAAGCACAGCAGACCAAGTAAACATCAATACAGAAACAGTGAAGAAAATCTTTTTATTATTATTATTATTAAATTACAGCTGTGTACATTAGTGCAATCATAGGGTACAATGTGCTGGCTTCATATACAATCTGAAATATTTTCATCCAACTGTTCAACATAACCTTTGTGGGATTTTCTTAGTTATTGTATGAAAACATTTGTATTCTGCATTTAGTAAGTTTCACCTGTACCCTTCTAAGATGCACCATAAGTGCGATCTCACCATTTACCCTCTCTCCACCTATCCTCCCCCTCCCCTCCCCTCCCTCTTCCCTTTTCCCATATTCTTGTGCTATAAATTGGGTTATAGCCTTAGTATGAAGGCTATAAATTAGCTTCATAGTAGGGCTGAGTACATTTGCTATTTTTTCTTCCATTCTTGAGATACTTTGCTAAAAAGAATGTGTTCCAGCTCCATTCATGTAAACATGAAAGAGGTAAAGTCTCCATCTTTCTTTAAGGCTGCATAATATTCCATGGTATACATGTACCACAATTTATTAATCCATTCGTGTGCTGATGGGCACTTGGGCTTCTACTATGACTTAGCAATTATGAATTGGGCTGTAATAAACATTCTGGTACAGGTATCTTTGTTATAATGTGATTTTTGGTCTTCTGGGCATATACCAAGTAAAGGAATTATAGGATCAAATGACAGGTCTATTTTTAGATCTCTAAGTATTCTCCAAACGTCCTTCCAAAAATATTAACTGAAAATTTTGGCCAACAATTCATGGCTTTTGCATTATGACAATGTACCAGTTCACACACCACTGTGAGGGAGTTTTTATCCAGTAAACAAATAACTAACTGTATTGCAACACCCTCCCTACTCAGCTGACCTGGATACATATGACTTTTTTTCTTTTTCCAAAGATAAAAGAAATATTGATGATTCCCAGGTATCAGAGTAATGCATGACAGCTTTGATGGCCATTCTAAAAAAAGAGCCCTAAAATTGCTTTAAAGGGTAGACTAGCACTACCATTGGGGCATAGCTTTCCAAGGGGAGTACTTTGAAGATGACCATACTGAAATTCAGCAATGAAGTAGATAGCACTTTTTCTAGGATGAGTGAAAGAGCTTGAAAGATAACAGAAAGCTATCTAAGGACACCAACATTGGAGGCTTCTACTTTATCTTCTATCCCTCTCTCTTTCCTTTCTTCTTTCATCCACTGAGTAAATAAGCTTGAGCTGGATGCTATCCTGGGCACTGAGGAGCCAGCAGAGAATAAGTATACAAGATCCTGTGTTTCTGGAACTCACATCTGTTATGGAGATATGCAGATGACAGCAAAAAACCAAACCAGTGAAGAAGGTAATGTGTCAGTGGTGGTAGGTGCTGTGAGATAAAAGAACAGGGAACAGGGTTAAAAAAAGATAGTGAGAATGTTGGTATGGAAATAACTTAGTGTGGTTGGGAATGGTCTGCTGGTGGGAAAATTTGAGTTTAGACATGAGTGACAAAAAAAGATTCCAGAAAGGAGATTGATGGTGAGGTGTGTGGGGAAGGATCTTAGCCAGGAGAACAAAAGCACAAAAGCTCTAACACAGGAGCAAGCTTGATGTACTCATAACCAGTGTGTCTGGAGTCTGGGGATGAGGTTGGAGAGCTGGGCAGGTATTACAGCTATAAGGTGGTAGGTAAAAATGTGTCATGATCTGAATTCATTTCTTAATCATTTTTAGACTCCGCTGTCAAGGAGGGTGTGGGAGTACAATGGTACAGGTACAAGGTAGGCATCTAGTCCTGGAAATGCTATAGCTGGTTTGAGAAAAGAGCCATTGCTGGGGGCTGAGACAAATACTGCCCAAGAAAGGGGCACTGGAGTGGGAACAGGGCACTTGACAGCAGGGAAAATGACAGGCAGACAGTGGAAGCAAGATGTCATCAGCAGGCGGAGAGGGGAACCTGGATAGAGAGGTAGGAAACATGGAGTATTTCTGTAGAACCAAGAATTAAATAGTCAGGTCATCAGTCTTGAGGGATGGTGCTGGGAGGTGGTTTTTAGTTCCAGGGAGCAGATGTGCATGGCTGAGTTTTCCTGCTGGGTCCTCGCCCATTCTGCTTGTCTGTGTACCATTGGTGACTAGCTTTGGTACTGAAGCCTTAGGCTGTGGGACAGAGTCCAGCTGTGTGTCCACTGGGTTTCAGCTCCTCTTGCGCCCTCAGTTGACCCCCTGAACATATCAGTTACCATCTAAAAAGAGATAAGTCATCACACTTTCATTCAGTCAATGACGATATTAGCTCACTTCACATAGTGGAAAGAGCCTTGGCCTTTAAACTTGGTTTATCTTTTATTTACTTTTTTGTCCTTTGGCAAGCCGCTTAATTTCTCTCTAAGTCATAGTTTGTAAAGTGGAGACAACATTACCTGTTCCCAAGGACTGTTGGAAAGACTCATTGACAAAATGTATGGAAAGCTGCCCTTCCATTCTGTCTACCTCCATCCTCTGTGGTCACTGACAGCCTGTGAGTAGATTTGAAGCTTTCGATGTGCTACGATGGTCAGGCAAAGCAGCAATGCCCGAGAACGCGAGCCATGCAAACATTCAGACGGGGTTTCCTCTGAATTAAACGTAGCCAGCAAAATAAACTCCTCCGTCTGATATCCTTCCTGCAAGGTCAGATATCCAAAAGCAACGTGCTTACTCTCCAAGGCAACAGCACATGATTGTATCAACAGAAGGGAGAGAGTCAGGCAGTTTAAAATAGAAAACAAGGTCAAAGGCTCCATTTGGCCAGCGAGTAGTGATCTCTCACAGACATTTTTTAAAGTCCCAAGTATAGGCTCATTTTCATGAACTCTACCTCAGGTATAGTTTCTCCTGTCCTGAGAGTCCCCAAGAACTTATAAAATGATCACATTTGTGATCTTCACAGAGCACATATACCATGTATTTAGATGGAATATTTTTAGTCTGTTAGCCTCTGTTTGAATATTTGAGTGGATTCTCACTGCACAAAATGTTTCATTCTGACACCAGCTCAGCGGGTTGCTAAGGTGAAAGTGTTCATGATTAATTCTGTTCAAAACCACACTGGAGGAAAAAAAAAGAGGAGGGTGGAGGCCCTGGTGAATATTGGTATTTTAAATGCTGTGACTTCGATTCAATTTAATTATTTCCTCCCCATGGCTTTAAATTGAGGGCCTCACCATCAGGAGTGGTTTCTTATGAACTTAATTACTTTCCCTTGGTAAAAGAGAATGAGTTCAGAAACAAAAGGCTCTCAAGGGAAGGCATTGTGAGGTGAGGGAAAACAAAGGCCGCAATGGGCATCCAGACTCCTACCTTCTAGGCCTGGTCCTGTGACTACCAATCTACCTGTCTCCTCCTCAATGCCTCGGTCTCTTTATTATTCAAAAGTAGGACAGATAACCTCTAAAACTGCTTCAGGTCCTACACAGCATGTTGTATAACTGTGACAATGATATTCAGAGATTATCAGTCTCGTGCAGTCTCCTAAATCTTTTGGTGTTCTACAGCGCTAGAACCAGTCACTGGTTTGTGCACTCACAACTTGTTGGCCATGACCATGTGGAATTAACGTCTGGAGCTCTGCTTTCCTCATCTGCATCAATGGAACAATTGGATAATCCTGCAGCTACCTCACAGAACTGTTGTGAGGATTGAAAATCAAATAAGGTAATGTGTGCCAAGCTGTTTAGCTAACTGAGGTGCACTGTAAAGTAGTCAGGATTCTGAGACTCTCTCGGTGGGAGAGTAAAGATAGGGCTGGGCTGCAGGTAAAAGGGGTGTTTGGTGGGTTCTCAATGATGTGAGGCAAAATGGTAAAAGCTTCTCTGTCTGCTGGAGGGTGCAAGGGCTCAGTGCAGGCGTCCACGAGAGTGACCCTTGTTCCCAGCGTTGTGCACTGTGTGCATCTGAGCTGTGCCCTGGTCCTCTGCCCTGCATTGCTATGCTTGGGGAGGTGGCCCAGCAAAGGCTGCATTACCACATGGTCCTGGCCACTCTGACAGCCACAAAGAACAGAAGATTCAAAGTAGCCATCACAGAATTAATATTGTTAAAATGTCCATACTACCCAGAGCAATCTATAGATTTTATTAAATTCTTATCCAAGTTCTTTACAGAAACAGAGAAAGAAATCTCAAAATGTATATGCATTCACTAGAGACCTCACAGAGCCAAAAAAATCTTATCCAACCCTGCCATAAAGAAAACAAACAAGCAAAAAATACCCCCACAAAGGTGGAGAAATCACAGTACTGAATTTTGAAATTACGAAGTACATTCCAAAATAGATGTCATTTTTGCACAAAAAGATACATCAAATAATGGAATAAGACAGAGATCCTGGAAATTAATTCACATACCTATGTTTAGTTGAGTTTTGACAGAGGTGCCAAGAAGATAGCTAGGGGAAAAGGGCAGTCTCTTTATTAATGGTGGAAAAACTGGATATCCACACGCAGAAAAGTAAAAATGAATCCTTATCTCACCTGCTATACATGAGTCAACTCAACATAGGTTAAACACTTTGATGTAAGACTTGATACTGCAACTCTACTAAATGAAAACAAAGGGGAAAGCTCTGTGACCTTGATCTAGTTCTTGAATCAGACCCCAACAGCACAGGCAATGAAAGTAAAAATAGACAAATGGGATTGCATCAAACTAAAATGCTTCTGTACAACAAAGGAAAGAATGAAGTGAAGAGACAACCTAAAGATTGGGAGAAAATATTTGCAAATGTATTAAGATGCATAAGCCAACCAGACATTATGAACTCAATATATTGACTCAACAGATCACTTGGATGCATAAAACCAGACACAACAGTGAGCCATGCTAAATGAAGTTCCTTGTTATTTATTTTTTTTTTTATTGAATCATAGCTGTGTACATTAGTTCAATCATGGGGTACAGTGTGCGGGCTTCACATGCAATCTGAGATATTTTTATCAACCTGATTGACATAACATTCATGAGATTTTCTCGTTTACTATATGAAAA
>CAUYON010115844.1:0-10966 GCA_963573935.1 Arctocebus calabarensis | reverse complement strand
GCCTGTAGTCCCAGCTACTTGGGAGGTGGAGGCAGGAGACTCGCTTGAGCCCAGGAGTTGGAGGTTGCTGTGAGCTGTGATGCCACAGCACTCTATCCAGGGTGACAGCTTGAGGCTCTCTCTCAGAAAAAAAAAATATTCTCTACGTGTTGGCTACCTGTTTGTAATATTTTATGTTGAGTATTTTGTAAATAAAGGTACATTAGCTACAATTTCTCCATTTTCCTTATGTATAACTACCTTAGGGGCTGCTTTGAGGATACCCTGTAGGCTATATCTGTCCTAGAGCTACCCTGTCCTAGAGGTGCTTCGGCTCTTGAGTGGCTCCCTGCGAGGGTGATCAGTAGCTTAGCATATTGCCTACCCATTCTTGGCACATTTGTTGGAAAACTATGATCTAGAAAATATTTAAAATTCAGGCTTTATTTTCTGGCTATTTTGAATCTGACTTAAACTTTTATTTTATTTATTTATTTTTTTGAGACAGTCTCACTATGTCATCCTGGGTAGAGTGCTGTGGCGTCATCACAGCTCACAATCAAACTCTTGGACTCAAGCGGTTCTCTTGCCTCACGCTCCCAAGAAGCTGGGACCACAGGCAACTGCCACTATGCCCGGCTATTTTTTCGAGACAGGGACTTGCTCTTGCTCAGGCTGGTCTCAAATTCGTGAGCTCAGGTAATCTACCTGCCTTGGCTTTCCAGAGTGCCTGACACAAACCTTTACTACATTCAATTAACAAATATTCATTAAGTTTCTATTAAAAGCAGAATATCATCAGGCATTACATATCTAAAAATGAACCCGGCTCGGCGCCTGTGGCTCAACGGGCTAAGGCGCCAGCCACGTACACCTGAGCTGGTGGGTTCGAATCCAGCCCAGGCCCGCCTAATAACAATGATGGCTGCAACCAAAAAATGGCCAGGCGTTGTGGTGGGCGCCTGTGGTCTCAGCTACTTGGGAGGAGGAGGCAGGAGACTTGTTTGAGCCCAGCAATTGGAGGTTGCTGTGAGCTGTGATGCCACGGCTTTCTACCCAGTGTGACAGCTTGAGGCTCTGTCTCAAAAAAAAAAAAAAAGAACCCAAATTCAACACTGTGTGTGTGTGTGTGTTGTCTTGTCTACCCACTCCTACACATACCCTGCACATTCCTCTTTCTACAGGCTTGTTCTTGCCACTCTCCACCCCTAAGCTCTACCTGTCTGAATCTCAATTCTCCTTTAAGGCAGAGGCTCTTGATTCCCCGATTGCTCACTTTTGTATTCCAAAACAAAGTTAGGGACTCAAAAATGTACCAAATTTTTAATTTTTTAAGTAAAAATAATCCCCGTGACTGTACTTTTTTATATTAATAAGAATGAAATTTTTGAAAAAAGAATGGCATTTTTGGCGCTAAAAAAATACATTTTAGCTATACACTTAAAAATGGTTGAAATGCTTACATTTTATGCTGTGTATATTTTACCATAATCAAGAAAACCCAAAAGTATCAACCTTTTCAAGAAAAGATGAAGACAGTGCTACACCAACATATAAAAAAGATGGAAATCAGACTATTTTTGAATGTAGAAAAAATATTTGGTTTATTATATCATATAGAAATTTTTATTATAAGTTTGTCCATTCAGAAAATTAAATTCACCAGTGTAGTATGAAGTAGAGTCGAGTTTTAAGCTGTGGTGTTATAATCTAGGATTGTGTCGGCATTGAGATCTCAAACATGGAAATTTTTTTTTTTTTTTTTTTTGAGACAGAGCCTCAAGCTGTCACCCTGGATAGAGTGCTGTGGCATCACAGTTCACAGCAACCTCCAATTCCTGGGTTCAAGCGAGTCTCCTGCCTCCTCCTCCCAAGTAGCTGGGACTACAGGCGCCCACCACATGCCCAGCCATTTTTTGTTTGCAGCTGTCATTGTTGTTTGGCAGGCCTGCCTGGATTCAAACCTGCCAGCTCAGATGTATGTGGCTGGCGCCTTAGCCCGTTGAGCCACAGGCGCTGAGCCACAAACATGGAAATTCTTTACCCCCATTTTCTTAGTGAAGCCTCCTAACCCCCATCAGTCCCATTCTCCCACATCACTGAACCAGCTCATCAAGAGTTTAGTTCCTTCATGACCACACTTCAATGCAGTTTCTTAGATCCCTCTTTTTCTTAAACTTTCATTGCAGAGTACTAGATTGCCTCACTTGCCCACTCTCCTTAGTCCTAACCTGAGACTTTGCAAGAGAGTTTAGGGTTAGGTATGATACTGGGTGTTGACATTGATAACATCCTTTTATCCTTGGTCAGGACTTCCCTGCTCCTTTAGCTCCATTGTCTATGTCTGTTGTCTGAGAGAAGACCTCAGGGCAGTTCCAGACCTTTCCTACTCCTAAGTCCTTAACCCCAACCTCAAATATTCTTTCAAAGCAAGTGGTCTCCCCTCTTGATTTATGCAGATGAAGTAGCCCGTTGCTTCTCAAATTTTGCAGGCACCAGAATCACCTGGAGAACACGCTGAAACACACCCACCGTGCTAAGCCCCACCTCCAGAATTTCTGATTCTGAGTCTTGAGTGGGGGCCAAATAATTCACATTGTAATGCCGATACTGCTGGTTCAGGGACTATACTTAGACAACTGCTGATTAGGCCCATTACTTTCCAGATTGCTCAGCAGAGCCCTAGGCCTTCGGAGGAGCCACTGAGAATTCATTGCACAGAGTAGGAAGCGAGTTCTGGGAAGACCCTACCCTAGCTCTAATCAGCTCTAATCAGAACAGCTCTACATATATTTGTTTTACATACTGCACTTCCACATGGAGTTCAAATGAAAAAAGCGTTCCTTTTTCTTTAAATCTTCCAGACTATGTTCATCTATCCTTGTGCTGAATTTATAAACCTGCCAGACAGCTTGGCTCTTGATTGTTGCATGCCTGTTAGTTTTATTTTTTTAAATTTTATTTATTTATTTATTTTGTTGTTGTTGCAGTTTGGCCAGGGCCGGGTTTGAACCTGCCACCCTCAGCATAGGGGCTGGCGCCTTAACTGACTGAGCCACAGGCACCGCCCTGTTAGTTTTATTTACAAACTACAGGGTGTCCCAAAAGTCACCAGACATAGGGAAAATGGGAAAATGTAGCTAAATGTGCCTGTTTTAAGATAAAATATTCTTTACAAAATTTTACAAAGCATTTGCAAAGTATCTTCTACATGTTAGCCACCTCTTTGTAAACATTTTCTATTTTTTGTAGAGATGAGGTTTCACTCTTGCTCAGGCTGGTCTTGAACTCTTGGGCCCAAGTGCCTTCCCGCCTTTGTCTCTCAAAGTGCTAGGATTACAGGTGTGGGCCTTGGTGCCCAGCCCATGTAGAATTCTTAAGGCTTCTGTCTAGCTTTTAGCTTACTGTGGTTGAGTAAGGTGCCCTCACAGTCTTGGTCCAGTCAATTGTGTGTGTTTTTGGAGGTGGATGGCGGTGGAAGTAGGGAGGGAGGATGAAGTCTCCTCATTCAAAATGTGTTAACTATACATAAGGCATTCACCAGTAGAAGCTTGCAGTTTTCCTCTGAAGCAGTGGTTCTCAACCTTCCTAATTTTCATTGTTACCAAGGGGTTGCGACCCATAGGTTGAGAACCGCACCTCTGAAGGGACTATGAGCATGGTAACACATGTTAATTAGCTTGTCTTAACTTTCTCATTGGTTTAGTTAAGATGAAGTCCTATTAGTTTATTTTTGTTGTTGTTGCAATTGCCACTGAAGTCTTCTTCATAAAATCTTTTCCCAGGCTGATGTCATCAAGCGTTTTCCCAGGCTTTCTTCTAGAATTTTTATTATTTCATGTCGTAGATTTAAATCTTTTATCCATCGTGAGTCAATTTTTGTAAAAAAGTGTAAAAAGTAAAAAGTGTGGATCCAGTTTTAGTCTTTTACTGGTGCCAACCACAATATCCAGCTATTTTTGGAGACGGGGTCTTGCTCTGGCTCAGGTTGATCTTGAACTCCTCAGCTCAGGCAATTCACCCGCCTCGGTCTCCCAGCGTGCTAGGATTATAGGCGTGAGCCACCGCACCTGGATAGAAGATTTTTGCACCTTAGGAATCTGAAAAAGGGCTGATAACTAGAATCTACAGAGAACTCAAACTAATCAACAAGAAAAGAACAAATGATCCCATTTATCACTGGACAAGAGACATGAACAGAACCTTCTCTGAAGAAGACAGACAAATGGCCAACAAATACTTGAAGAAATGCTCCTCATCCCTAATCATCAGAGAAATGCAAATCAAAAGCACCTTCAGATATCACTTAACCCCAGTGAGAATAGCCCACAACAGAAAGTCCCAAAGCTGCAGATGCTGGCCTGGATTTGGAGAGAAGGGAATACTTATACCCTGCTGTTGTTGGAATTGCAAACTAATACAGCCTTTTTAGAAAGAACTATGGAGAATTCTCAAAGAGCTAAGAGTAGATCTTCCATTTGATTCCATAATGCCATTACTAGGTATCTACGCAGAAGTACAAAAAAAAAATTTTTTTTTTACCATGGCTTGGCGCCTGTGGCTCAACAGGGTAAGGCGCCAGCCACATACACCTGAGCTGGTGAGTTCGAATCCAGCCCGGGCCTGCCAAACAACAATGACGGCTGCAAACAAAAAATGGCCAGGCGTTGTGGCGGGAACTTGCAGTCCCAGCTACTTGGGAGGCAGAGGCAGGAGACTCACTTGAGCCCAGGAATTAGAGGTTGCTGTGAGCTGTGATGCCACGGCACTCTCTCTAGGGTGACAGCTTGAGGCTCTGTCTCAAAAAAAAAAAAAAATTACTGTAAGGAAATTTGCACTAGAATGTTTATTAGAGCTCAATTCACAATCAAAAAGATGCAAAACTAACCCAAGTACCCATCAGTCTGTGAATGGAGTAATAAACTGTGGTATATGTATACCAAGGAATACTATTTAGCCATAAAAAAGATAGAGACTTTAATGTCTTTTATATTAACCTAGATGGAGTTGAAGAACATTCTCCTTAGTAAAGTATCACAAGAATGGAAAGGCAAGTATTTAATATACACAGTACTAATATGAAACGAGTACTTGAACAGCTACACACCCATATGAGACAAAAAACATAATAAAACTCAAGTGGTGGGGTGACTGAGGGGGGAGAGAGGGAGAATAGTAAGCTCTTACCTAATGGGTACAGTGTAAGGGTATATGGCACATATGAGTGAAGGGCTTAACTACAACTTGGACTTTACCTAACAAATGCAAACAATGTAACCTAATCATTTGTACCCTTGTATTAATCTGAAATAATTAAAAAAACCCTTAAAAAAAAAAACAACCCTTTTTACTTGGAATAATTTTAACTTACAGTTTCTGACAGGAATGCCTTTGGTATGATGTTCAATTTTACCTAACGGATAAATGACTAGAGAAATGATTATTAAAAATGTTAAAGAACCATGGTGTGGATGTGGAGAAAAGGGAACACTTCTATACTGCTGGTGGGACTGCAAACTAATACATTCCTTTTGGAAAGATGTTTGGAGAACACTTAGGGATCTAAAAATAGACCTGTCATTCAATCTTACAATTCCTCTATTAGGTATATATCCAGAAGACCAAAAATCACATTATAACAAAGATTTTGCACCAGAATGTTTATTGCAGCCCAGTTCATAATTGCTAAGTCTTTGAAGAAGCCCAAGTGCCAATCAATCCATGAATGGATTAATAAATTGTGGTATATATACACCATGGAATATTATGCAGCCTTAAAAAAGATGGAGATTTTACTTCTTTCATGTTTACATGGATGGGGTTGGAACATATTCTTCTTAGCAAAGTATCTCAAGAATGGAAGAAAAAGTATCAGTGTACTCAGCCCTGCTATGAAACCAAGTTGTAGCTTTCATATGAAAGCGATAACCCAATTATAGCATGAGAATATGGGGAAAGTGGCAAGGGAGGTGAGGAAAAGGGGGAGGATGGGTGGAGGGAGAGTAACTGATGGGACCACACCTATGGTGCATCTTACAAGGGTACATGTGAAATTTATACTAGGTGTAGAATATAAATGTCTTAACACAATAACTAAGAAAATACTGTGAAGGCTATGTTAACCAGTTAGATGAAAATATTTCAAATTGTATATAAAACCAGCACATTGTATCCCATGATTGCATTAATGTACACAGCTATGATTTAAAAAAAAAATGTTAAAGAACCAAAGAACATTCTTGTATCCTTTACCTAGATTTGCCTTTTAAAATGTTGAACTATCTTTGCATTCTTGGTATTAACTTTATTTAATCATGTAGTATTTTTTTAATGTGGCATTGGAGTCTACTTGCTATTACTTGGCTTACATTTTTGCCTTAATAGTTACATAAATAACATTGATCTATAAAATTCATTTTTTGCGCTCTTTTTATAAAATTTAGACATCAATGTATATTTGTTTCATTAAAAAGAATTCATGGCTCAGCGCCTGTGGCTCAACGAGCTAAGGTGTCATCCACGTACACCTAAGCTGGCGAGTTCGATTCCACCCTGGGCCTGCTGAACAACAATGATGGCTGCAACCAAAAAAAAAAATGGCCGGGCGTTGTGGCGGGCGCCTACAGTCCCAGCTACTTGAGAGGCAGAGGCAGGAGACTCGCTTGAGCCCAGGATTTGGAGGTTGCTGTGAGCTGTGTTGCCAAAGCACTTTATCCAGGGTGACAGCTTGAGGCTCTGCTCAAAAAAAAAAAAAAAAAAAAGAATTCATATATTTCTATTCATTTGAGGAAAATACAATCACAAACCAGATAATATTGGGACTACCTATTTTTAAATTATTTTAGAATTCCCTTGATATAATCTTCAGGGCTTGTTTTATGTGTGGTAGTTTCTTGGTAATTTCTCCTATTTTTTTAAAAATGGAAATTGTTCTAAGAATTTTATTTCTACTGAGTTTAATTTTGATAAGCTATAATTTGGTAAGTTTAAGAAATTATCCCCTTTTAGGTTTATAAATTTATTATGCAAAAGATATGCAAATTAACTTTTAATGATTTTTTTAGGATTTATTTTGAATCAACACTTTTCCCTTATCATTTATTTGTATGTTTATTCTGTAGGGAAGGAAAGATAATATTGTTCTCTGCCCTTCATCTTCAAAATTGTTTGTCCTCATTGTGGAATATGATTTCTTAATACTATACAGTCCATATTTGGTTGTTCTCATTTTCTACATTTTGGCTCGATAGTCACTTTATTTGGTATCAAGATTACACATTCTTCTTTCTTAGTCTTTCTGCATCTTTCTTTATCCTTAACATTGAATTATATTTTATAAGAAAGTGTCTTAGAGTTGATAATTCTTGGTCAATTTTCCATAGAACCTGGTAGGCCTTTTCAATGTGCAGATTTTTTTTTTTTTTTAAGACACAGTGTCTCACTTTATTGCCCTCAGTAGAGTGCTGTGATGTCACAGCTCACAGCAACCTCCAACTCCTGGGCTTAGGCGATTCTCTTCCCTTAGCCTCCGGAGTAGCTGGGACTGCAGGCTCCCGCCACAATGCCTTGCTATTTTTAGAGATGGGATCTCACTTTGGCTCAGGCTGGTCTTAAACTTGTGAGCTCAGGCAATCTGCCTGCCTCATCCTCCCAGAGTGCTGGGATTACAGACATGAGCCACTGTGCTGGGCATCACTTTTTGTGTGTGTCTTTAATCTGTGAAAGTTGTCTGAATCAAAATGGAGTTACTTATGTTAAAAAACAAACAAACAAACAAAGAAACAAACAAACAACAACAACTCTGACAAATAGAGCTGGGGAAGGCCATGAAGAGAAGGGTTCTCATACATAAATGCCTACTAACAAAAATGATCCCGAAAGACTCTACAAAAACCACAGCCTTGCACAAAGGCCATCACAACCTTACACAAAAAATACTCCTGCAAGGAAGTTTGCCTAGCAACTGCCTGTCCAAACTTGGTCTCGCATTGCCCTTATTATTTATCCTTGTAGCTAAGGATAATGATCTCCAAACTATTATGTAATCCTTCTCATTTTTCCTTTAAAAGGCTTTGTTTTCATTTACCTCCCCAAATACACACTTGTTTCCTATGGTATGCACATTCATTGCAATTCTCTATTCCCAATAAATATTATTTTCTTTGAGAGAGGCTATGATAGAAGAAGATAAAAGACCTTTTGTCTTTCTGGAAAATCCTTTCTGGAATAAAGACAAATGTCCTTAGAGTTTGAATTATTAGACTGACATAAATGGTGTCAGATGTGAGATCTGCAGCAGAATCACTTTCGGAAAGAACAGGTGATTCTTGGAACCAGGGTACAGTACTCGCTTGAAGCCTTTGAGCTCTCTGATTCCGTGTCTCACTTCTTCTGCTCTAATCAGTCTGAGCCTCCTTCTTTTTGGTAGAAGCCCTTGATTTTATTTGGGATTTGGTTTGGCTATATGGTTATCCTAAATAAAGGATCTTATATCCTCTCTGGGATGATAGAAGATGATAAAAGACCTTTTGCCTTTTCTGGAATAAAGACAAATGTCCTTCTAGTTTGAATACCCTGCTCTCTACAAAATTTGTCTGTGAGGCCTATCTTTCTGGTGAATTTACTTTTGGTTCTTTCTGTGTGCCTAATTTAATATTTTGTTTTAGCTGTATACATGGGTTAAAATTTTTGTGAGCATTTTAATCTAGGTTTCATTTTGGTTCAGTTTGTGGGTCTGTACATGATTTGGCCCTTTTCTCTTGCTTATTTCTAAAAATAAGAAATATTTGGAGAGCAAAGATAGGCATTCTAAATGGTGGATGGAGGATGGCTAATTAAAATCCATTAGGGAAAGCATCACTATCTAAAACACCAAACTCCTAATAGTCTCTAACAGAATTTAGAAGATTTCCTTTTCTCTCATGAAAAGGAATAGGATTCTCAATTATACAGTCACACCAAGATTTTCTGGGACTCTAGCCAGGTATATGGAGACCTGTTCTTGTGTACATTTTTAACCTGATAGACAAATTGCAGGAAGGAAAATTAAGAACTAAAATGATTATTCGAACTCTCTCTCAAAAAAAAATCTGTAACTATAGAATTAACATGTAGACTCTACCAGTTTTCTGTTAGACTTCTTTTCTGCCTACTCTGAATCCACTGACTTTTCTACTGGTGTTGAGATAAAACTCACTAATTAGACCATTCTAACCTGTTTCAGAAAAATTTCAGGACAGTATAGAAAAACTGCCCTCCACACGAAGATGATGTCAAAGACCAAAGAATGACTGACTATACAAGTCCAGCTGGGCAAGTAAAATGAGTTTATAAGAGGTGGCTACATGGATGCAGTTCACTCCTGGGCAGCACAGAGTTTCTTTAAGGAGTAAAATTCATGCTGTCTGCCCTTTGTGGCACTTTAAGTTTCTTTTTAGTGAATGGTGTAGAGTCCTTCCTGGTGTCATTGTATGTACACAGGCTATTAAGCATATATAGAGTTAATATATATAATAGCATATGTAGCCATTAAGCATATAAATATATGCAATATATTTATGATTTGTTTTTATTCTACCATGTTATGTTAATGATATTATAATTTTCTGCTAGGCAGGGATTTTAATAGTAAAAATAAGCTGAAGGAGTACAATAAAACAGCGGAAAGTGGTTATAAGTGGTCTCAACTGGTTTACCATCACCCTAAACAATTGGTGCCACTGGGCCTCGTGGGTTTTGTTGGTATTTTTTGTGTTTATCTTAAGCCATTGCCTTCCTATTAATGCTTAGGTGTCAACTTTTCCCAGTGGGGAACTTCTTTTTTCCAGCCAAAAAATAAAAAAAAAAATTGGGGAGCTGGGGCTAGGTGAGTGGGTGTGTATTAAAGAGCTTTCAAATTAATGATTTTACAAATTACAGTAGCTCTATGGTAACAACCTCTTGGAAACGTAAATTTAGGTTTACCTAACTAACAATTGCTTAGGGTGATGGAACATTTAATTGAAAAGACTGATATTTTTGAAGGAAAGAACTGGGTAAATGTCTAGACAAGTGAGGCTTTCAGGCAGGGTGTGGTGGCTCACACCTGTAATCCTAGCCCCCTGGGAGGTTGAGGCAAGTGGATTGCCTGAGCTCACAGGTTTGAGACCAGCCTGAGCCAGAGACCCCTATCTCTAAAAAATAGCTGGGATTGTGGTGGGTGCCTGTAATCCCAGCTACTTGGGAGGCTGAGGCAAGAGAATCCCTTGAGCCCAAGAATCCCTTGAAGCCACAGCACTCTATCAGGGGTGACAAAATGAGACTCTGTCTCAAAAAAAAAAAGAAAGAAAAGTTAGGCTTTCAGATCAAATGGGTTAAAATCTTGAATTCACAGCAAGAGAATATTCACAGAGATATAAGGTATCTCTGTCCAGCATAAAATTCACTTTTTTAAATAATTTCCACAATTTTTATTAATTAACACTGACCTTGTGTCCTAACACAGAATTATTATTTTTTTCTTTTTTTAAGTGAACAGTTTATTAAGAATTAAACAAAGGTATGATGTGATACAGTACAAGCAAGACACTCAAGATAGGTATAATAGTACTACTCACACAAAAACTTAAATTTCATCACAAGACAAAAGAGAAAGCAATTTCACTGTTATAAGATAAAATATTTCATGCAAAGTATTAACTCTGCCCCACCAAAGCCAAACCTCCCAACAAAAACAAAAAACTATCTGGGAATACTGCTATGCTAACATATTAAGCACAGAATAATCATTCATAGGAAAACAGTAATTAAGCAATGAATTGAATTAAATAACAAAGTTAAAACGGTCATAAACTCATAGACCACAATGTTTTACAAAACAAGCAATTCCAGAAATCTTATAAACAATAAAAGAAATATTTCAAGATCATTCTACTTGATCTGGATACACCTGATATAGAAATTGGAGAAAATATATTGTTATAAAGAGAAATTACAAACATATTTCACT
>CAUYON010115842.1:0-18007 GCA_963573935.1 Arctocebus calabarensis | reverse complement strand
CCTGGGCTCAAGCGATTCTCCGGCCTCTGCCTCCCCAGTAGCTGGAACTACAGGCACCTGCCACAACACCCGGCTATTTTTTGGTTGTAGCTGTCATTGTTGTTTGGCGGGCCTGGGCTGGATTCGAACCCGCCAGCTCAGGTGTATGTGACTGGCGCCTTAGCCGCTTGAGCCACAGGCATTGAGCCAGTCACTGGTCATTTTATCTTAAGCCACAGAAGTATACCCACATAACATTAGGAAATAGGTTTTTCAGTCAGCCTGGGGGGTATGTTCCTGATCTTCACAGCACGAACCTATATCAAGTCACTTTCTGCAGCTAAATCACTTTTTATCAAAATACTACACAATATAGTTTAAAAGCATGACTGTAATCCTAGCACTCCTGGGATGCTGAGGTGGGTGGATTGCCCTGAGTGCACGGATTCAAGACCAGCCTGAGCAAGAATGAGACAGCTCCTCGCCCCACTCCCGATCTCTAAAAATAGCCAGGTGTAGTGGCAGACCTGTAGTACCAGCTTATAGTAGAAGACCCTACACTATGCCATTCCATCCCCAACTCAACCACTTTTTTTTTTGAGACAGAACCTTATTCATTTGCTCTGGGGTACAGTTCCATGGAGTCACAGCTCATAGCAACCTCAACTCTTTGGCTCAAGCAATTCTCTTGGCTCAGTCTCCCAAGTTGCTGGGACTATAGATACCTGCCACAACATCTGGCTAGTTGTTTCTTTCTTTCTTTCTTTTTTTTTTCTATTTTTGGTAGAGATGGGATCTTGCTCCTGTTCAAGCTGGTCTCAAACTCCTGAGTTCAGATGATCCACCTGCCTCACCCTCCCAGTGTGCTAGGATTACAGGCATGAGCCACCAAGCCGAGTCCCAAGTCAACCACTTTTAATTATTTTTGTTTCAATATTTCTCCTGTATTTATATCCATGCTTTTATCATTATTTCTTAATTTTTTTATGTTTAGATGTTATGTATGGATTTCCTACTATGGAATTAAGGATTCTGCTTTCCTACCACCCCCCCCACACACACACACACACTTTCAGGTAACACAAACTTTCCCTCTTTCCATCCTCCCAAAGAGCTATTTCATCATTTGGATTCAATATTTAGTGCTTTTTATTTTTTTGGACAGAGTCTCACTTTGTCCCCCTTGGTAGAGTGCCATGGTGTCACAGCTTACAACAACAGCAACCTCTAACTCTCAAGCTCAAGGGATTCTCTTGCCTCAGCCTCTCAATTAGCTGGTACTACAGATGCCCGTCACAACACCTGGCTATTTTTAGAGACGAAGGTGGAGGTATCTCACTCTTGATCAGGCTGGTCTTGAATCTGTGAGCTCAGGGAAATCCACCCACCTCAGCCTTCCGGAGTGCTAGGATTATAGTCATGAGCCACCATGCCCGGCCAATATTTAATGCTTTTATTACAATCAAGTAAACATTATTATTCAACTTTTTGTGCTCTCTGGAGTTAGTAATTACTATGTTTTATCATTTGTTTGATTTTCTGGGCACCAATTGCTAATTTAATCCTTAAGTTTCCAATAGAACTGAGTATTTACTCTGAACATGTCTAAACACAGGAAACACATCCTCTGAGAGCTTCCTAAAAAAGGGTATATGCAAGGTTAAAGTTTTGAGACCTTGGATGGCTAAAAATGCCATTCTTCCACTCTCACACTTAACACTCACTTGGACAGATAATCATTCCTCGGTTGGAAACCATTTCCTCTCCAAATTTTGAGGGCATTGCTTTATTTTCTTCTAGTTACCAGTAAAAGAGTTAAAAAAACCTGATACCATTCTGACTTCTGGTTCTATATATGTGATCTTTTTCATTTGGAGAAGCTCTTAAGAATTGAATTTCATCAGCCCAGTGCCTATGGCTCAACGGGCTAAGGCGCTAGCCATGTACACCTGAGCTGGCGGGTTCGAATCCAGCCCGGGCCTGCCAAACAACAATGATGGCTGCAACCAAAAAATGGCCAGGTGTTGTGGCGGGCGCCTGTAGTCCCAGCTACTTGGGAGGTGGAGGCAGGAGACTCGCTTGCGCTCAGGAATTGGAGGTTGCTGTGAGCTATGATGCCACAGCACTCTATCCAGGGTGACAGTTTGAAGCTCTGTCTCAAAAAAAAAAAAAAAAAGAATTGAATTTCATCATATGTCTTGATGTGAGTCTTTTTTCTTTTCTTTTCATTTGAGACATGGTCTTGCTCTGTTGCCCAGGTAGTACAATAAATAGCTCACTGGAGCCTTGAACTCCTGAGCTCAAGCAATCAATCCTCTTCCCTTAATCTCTTGAGTAGTTAGGACAACAGGTACATACCACCACACTCGGCTCATGTTTTAAATTTTTTTGTAGAGATCTTGCTATGTTGCTTAAGCTGGTCTAAAACTCCTGGCCTTAAGCAATCTTCCCCCTCCTCCCTCAGACTCTCCAAAGCACTGGAATTACAGGTGTGAGCAACTGCACCCAGCCTCTTTTTCATCGATTGAACTGTGAACTTGCTGGGACCTTAAGAATCATGTCCTTCATTTTTGAAAAGTTTCTTTCTTTCTTTTTTTTTTTTTTTGGTAGAGACAGAGTTTGACTTTATCGCCCTCGGTAGAGTGCTGTGGCAACACAGCTCACAGCAACCTCCAACTCCTGGGCTTAGGCGATTCTCATTTTTCGATTCTCAGAAAAATGCCTCGCTATTTTTCTGTTTTTCAGTTCAGCCAAAGCCAGGTTTGAACCCGCCACCTTCGGTATATGGGGCCGGCACCTTACTTGATGAGCCACAGACGCCGCCCAGAAAAGTTTCTTGATTTTAAGAAATTCCCCCTTGTTTCTAGCCATTCTAATTTTCTAGATTTCCATCATTCAAATATTGATCCTCTAATTTTATTGTCTTTTTTCTTCATGGGTTTCAGTTATTTAACTTTCTGGGAGATTTCCTTAACAGTTCCTCAGAAGTTGACACTATCATTGATAAATTCCATTAGTAATATTTACCTCCAGTAACTGATCACAGCACAGCTGCAGTTCCATACTGTGGGTGACCACGTGGCCATCCAGAAATCAAAGGCGTGAAAACTTCCTTTTCTCAAATCCCGTGTTCATCATATTTCAGCAAGTTGTGATTGGGTCAATGAATCTGACTTCAGAAACCAATTCTCTTCAGGTTCCTCAAGACCACTCTCAGGGCCAATGATTCACAAGAAGGACTCCCAGAACTCAACAAAGTACTTACATTGATGGTTGCAGTTTTATTATAAAGAATACAGATTAAAACCAGCAATGGGAAGAAGTGTATAATGCAGGATCCAACAGACCCCAGGCACAAGCTTCCAGTTACCCTCAAGAAGTGGAGCTGTGTAGATAGTACATAATTCTCCCTGCATGACATATGACAAAATGCACAGAACATTGCTAACAAGGGAGCACATTGGTTTTTATAGAGGGTCACTCTCATTGGTTGACTGCCTATGTGGCTGACCTTAGTTCAGCCCCTCCAGAGCTCAAGGTCCAAATCCCCAGATAGAAATCACACCACTGTCTGATATAGCTCAAAGTCCCCAGGTAAACAAAGACTTTTTTTTGAGACAGAGCCTCAAGCTGTCACCCTGGGTAGAGTGCCATGGCATCACAGCTAACAGCAACCTCCAATTCCTGGGCTCAAGCGATTCTCCTGCCTCTGTCTCCCAAGTAGCTGAGACTACAGGCGCCCACCACAATGTCCAGCTATTTTTTGGTTACAGCCCTTGTTGTCATTTGGAAGGCTGGGTGTATGTGCCTGGAGCCTTAGCCACTTGAGCCACAGGTGCCGAGCCAACAAAGACATTTTTATCAGGCAGGATATTCCAAAGACTTAGAGCTTACTTCCCAAGAGGGAGGATAGCAAAAGCCAAACCATTCCTTCAGATGTTCAAGGTTTAGACAAGTCAGACTTGCTGAGTTAATCCTTTCTGCAGTAGATACTGTCAGTGCTCCTTTACTGTCCCTTCACTGTGGTCCCCTTCACCGAATGGTGCCCCCACTTCTGCTGTTTAAGTTCTCACTGCTCCTAGGTTACAGCCGTCTGCTCTCTTCAGACAAATGTCCTCAGCTGATAGGAGCTGCCTCACCCAGAAGGTTACACTTCTCAGCACCACCTTCCCCCCAATTCCCAAACCCCATGGGGAAGCCACAGCCAATTACTGACAAGGGCACATCTTGGGACCAACTCTATGGTACAGTTCAAGTTCCAGAACTACCTGTGGGGCCAGGCTGAGGCTAGACTCCAGCCAAGGCCTCATCCTAGCTTAGCTCTTCCCTGCCTTGTCCTGCTTCCCCTCCCTTACAGCCCTAAAAGATTTCCTCTTGAGAGCACTGCCTCAATAAACTATGTGTACTGGGATCTGCATCTCGGGCTCTGCTTTTAGGATGACCCAGCATCTGGCATAGTGCCTGGCACACAGGAAACAATACATTGATTGCTGAATAAAAAATAAACTCTGAGAAAGTTACAGACAGCTCGCCTATAAATGTATGCAGAACACCTGGTGGGTAATGAACCCTTAGGGAGCTTTAATTACCCCCCTAATCCCACTTCTGCAATATGAAGTAGCCTCATCTTGATGGGATCATCAGGATTTGACCCTCAGGTCTGCATATTCAGGAATGCAATCCTCTGGATGCATCCAGAATCAATCAGGCTCAGGGGACTAGCCATCTTAAACTTTAATGCTAAATTTGCTAATTTCCAAAAACAATTGGAACTTAAGCAAAAAAAAAAAAGCTGGGATCTTCTGTTACACTGTCACCTTGTGAACAAATCTACACAGTTGTTGAATAGGCAAGAAGAGCCAGAAGCAAGGACAATCCAATTAGTGGGTGATCCCAAGGGCTAGTGACATTGACTGACAAGTCCATCACTCTCAGAGATGCCAAGGCCATCAGTCCTAAGCTTTTGCTGGAGGTAGATATGCAGCCTGATTCTTGTTATAGCCCCTCCTCTGCTAGGGGATGTATGGCCACTGTCTCCCCCTCAATTTTCTTTAAAAGTACGATGTGAGGACAAGGACTAAGTTCTCTTAATTATGACACATTACCACACTTGCCTCTCAAGTCACTTGGCTGGAACCACCCATTTGGTAGCCACCACCCATTTACAGTTTGTCAATGGAATAGGCTTCTTTTCCAGATGACCAATCCTTTCATTAAATGTTCACTTTCCTCCCTAATTTTGTTTTTAGAGAGTAACTTTTTCTTTTTTTGGAGACAGGGTCTCCCATTGTTGCCCAGGCTAGAGTATAGTGGTATAAGGTGTGATCATAGCTCATAGCAACCTCAAACTCTTGGGCTCAAGTAGCTGGGATTACAGGAGCATGCCACAATGCCTGGCTCCTCAGATTAACCCTAACCTCTAATATGGGGGTCCCCAGGTCTTAGCCCCCTTAGATTCACATCTTCTACCCCATTTCTGAAACCCCAGTATCTATAACCCCTTCAACCCACTCTTGTGCTTAGAACACCTAAATGTCTCCCACTTAGTAGTCATGTGGGAGCCCCACCTCAGGTGCCTCCTTGGCAGAGCTCTCTGCACTCCAGAACTGAAGGCCTGAAAAATCCCCCATAAGGGCTCACAGGCATCACCCCACTCTCGTGGAAGAAAGCTGGGGACAGTGATATTGAATGTCTTGCCCCTGGACACACATCTCTAGGAACTCACAAGAAGTAGAAAGAAGCCCTTCCTTCCTTGGACAGATGCCCAAGTAGTAATGGTGATAGAATGCCTTTCTGACGACACAGATCCCCATGGGAGGGCCTAGGGCAGAGAACTAGCAAAGGCAAGAGGGGGAGTCTTAGTTCTCAGAAATCCCTGACTTCCCAGCTAAGCCCCACCTAGGCCACCAGCTGTTTATGAGGCCAGACCTGCAGCAGCCCCCCCCCCACTCCAGGGCCTCGCCTGGCAACGGGTCACAATGCCCTAGCAGTCCCAGAATGGCTCACCTAAGTGGGAGGAGGTGAGGAGGGTTTGGTGGGTGGGTATGCAAGGAGGGGGCATTCCCAAGGAGCCCAATTACTTACTGTCTCAGATCACCCTCCAGTGTCAGCCAGGGCCCCACCCCTCCCACAGCCCATCCCAAACTCTTTCCAGCACTGTTCTTCATGTCACCTCCACCTCCCTCCATGACCCAGCTCTACTTAACCAGGCCCAAAGCCTTTGCAGATTCGACGCCAGTTCCTCCTAGGGGCCTGGGTGCTGGGGAGGGATTGGGTAGTCCAGAGCATCCATGTGTATCTCCCTGTGACTCTAGCCAGGCCCATCTCCTGGACAGTGTCCTGGGGATGGGGGCACTAGGGTTGACGATTCGGGCAATCTTTTCCAAGGCTGGCCCAGCTCTGCTGTTATTGCTGCTACTGGTCAGCTTCCTTGCCTTTGACTTGCTCCACAGGTAAGTAGGCAGCAGCCTGATAGGTGGGCATGGTAGGTGAGTGGGCAAATGATCCACTTCCCTAAGCCCAGTTGTCACTCTCTCTCCATAGGCCTGCAGGTCCTAACCTGGCACAGCACAGGCTTCTCACAAGGGGCCAGAGTCAGGGAGCCGGTGAAGGTCCAGGACAGCAGGAGGCTCTCCTCCTACCAGCGGGGACAGTCACTGGACAGCTCAGCCTTCAGGATGCACTGCTACTACTGCTCATGGGATTGGGGCTGCTCCTTGGAGCCCGTGGCATGCCTGCAGCCCTGCTGGGTCTGGCTTTCTGCCTCCACCCATGGGCCTGAGTGCTCTTTCAAAAGCATTGTGTACCCTAAAAATATACTGGCCATCCTCTTCCTCAGGCCTTCTATCCTCCATCCTGGCTGGACAGGTGGGAAGTTACCCCTTTATTCCCAGCCTAAACCTCAGGTGACCTCTGGCCTCCTAATATGGCGAGTAGATACCTGGGACTGAGGCTCAGGGCCGCAAAAGAAGGCAGCTAAGAGACAGGGATCCCTCTCAAGAATGGAAGAAAAAGTATCCAATGTACTCAGCCCTAATATAAAGCTAATTTATATATAGCTTTCATATGAAGGTTAAAACCCGATTATAGCACAAGAATATGGGGAAAGGGGCAAGGGAGGGGAGAGGGGAGCCTGGGTGGAGGGAGGGCGATTGGTGGGATCACACCTACGGTGCATCTTAGAAGGGTACAGGTGAAACTTACTAACTACAGAATACCAATGTCTACATATAGTGATTATGAAAATGCCATGAAGGCTATGTTAAACAGTTCAATGAAAATATTTCAGATTGTATTTGAAGTCAGCACATTGTGCCCCATGATTGCGCAAATGTACACAATTATGATTTAATAAATTTTTTAAAAAAGACCTCAAATGTTACACCACCAAAAAAAAAAAAAGAAAGAAAGAAAGGTTAGCAGAAACCTAGGGAGATTGAGTTTAGATTTAAACAAGCCCTTCTGGTCGTACAAGTGTAGTTTAACTTACAGTGTTAAAGTTAAAAAAAATAAAATAAAGTATGTGATTCCAGTTTGCCTCCCGAGTCCCCTTTTATCAGTCAAAATAAGAATTAGAGTTCCAAGAATAACTATCCAGCATCTATGTCCCTCTCACATAATGGACCTCAAGTAGTTGCTGCCATTGGATTAGTCAAGGCCCTATCTAGATCCCCATACCCAAGTTCCAGCTTACTACCCTGCCAAGTTGCCACAGCACCCTGGGCCAGAGTCTTGACCTTGAATATTCAACCTGTAGATTAATCCTGAGAAAACTGGGGCCTTGGCATTAATGTCCGGTCACCGCCACCTCTTAATCATCCACACAAAATAACACATCACATTCTTTGGTCTCTTCCAGTGTCTTACTTCTGTAAAAAAATATACAGAATCAGCAATATGTAATATTGCACAGCTCATTAAGATCCTCCCATAAGAGGAAACAAATCTAATATTAAGATACTACTCTTTTACAGTTCACTTTCAATAAGATACCTAGCTTCTCTGAGTATGTTTCTTTTCTTATTAAATGGAAATAATACCTATCTCCCAAAGTTTTTGTTGGAGTCAATATGAGGAAACTTACAAAGTATTTATCACATTGTTTTGCACATGACTGACGTTTATTGAGTTCTTCCTATAGAGAAATATAATTTTACACTTGTGAGTTTCATAGTTGGGAATTACCATTTAAATTTCAAGGATAAAAAAAGAAAAAAAATCACAGTAAAGGAAGTTTCTGTATGTCTGCTCTACAAAGTCAAGTTTAAAAGTGATTTTCTATGCCACCTGACTCCCCTATTTCCCTAAAGTTTTTCCCTGCACCAGGATTCCTTTTCTGCAAAGCAGGACTAATAAAAGCAGAAAGCAAAAATCAAAACAAAAAGTGAGATAGGTTTAGCAATACACCATGAACTGAAATGGAAGGAAGAGATGATTAAAGTTCAGGGGAGGCATTACACAGAGGTTTACTATGAAGGAGAAGCTAAGCTGGCTTGAAGAAGTCCCTAGCTAGATTAAATACAAACTCACTTAAAAATTGGAAAATATGAGTCACAAGTACAATAATGCTCTCAGAACATTTTGGGCATGATATAACAAGAGAAATAAACCATTTAAGAGAAATTACAAATATGTAGTGCTGTTTTGGAGTAAGAAATTATTATCAATATATTCCTGCTATTTTTCAAGGACAGCTTGTTCCCAGAGTTAGTTAAAGGACTGATGTCATAGCAATCAAAACTTAGTATCCATCTTCCTTTTTCAAAATCCATTTGCCCATATGGATTTTTTTCTACCACCTACCACACCACTCCTAAGAATAAATCCCAGAGGCAAAGAGAAGACTGGGCACCCTGTGTCTCACAGCTGAAGAGAAGACTGGGCATCCTGTGTCTCACAGCTGCTCTGCTCTCCACTCCCAGGATGGAGTCAGCAGCTGCTCCAAAGAGAACAGACTGAAGGAGCCGGGGCTCCAGCATCATCTTCTGCAGCTGTCCCCCAGCTTGCGGGGGCGAAAGGCACACACAGGTGGGGTTTCCCACAGCAGGACAAAAGACCTTCTCCTCACTCCTCTCACTGTTCTGATATTCTGGTTGTGTAGGCCAAAGATTTTGAAGATTAAAAACAGAGCTTGAGAGAACAACAAATCCAACATTTTGTGGCTGGGTTCCAGGTGTGTTCTCTACCACCACAGCAGAGGTGAAGGGGATGGGCTTAAATATTTACACAATCTGTTTGACAATTGGTACCAGTTTCTGCACACTCTGTTTTGTTGCTCTGAGATGAACTCCCTATTCAGTAACTGGTAGTGAAATGTCTATGTTTACAACTTTGGCCCCATGAAATTCCCCAGAACTAGACTTAAATAGATTTTAAAATGTAGTCAGGAAGAACTCAAAACTCCTTAGAGGTATTGTTGCTGGTTTTCTGTTCCAATGACTGGCTGGCACCTTCAAACGAGTCCTAAGGTCTAGGCCTGAAGTTTGCCAGATGCCCCTGATAAACATGCCAGCCACTGGGCTCTATGAACAATATCACAATAATAATCTTCCCCGACACTGCCTTTGGGGTTGGGGGAGGGGAGTGGCTCTTTAGACACACTCCCAGGCTCTTGGTTAATTCTTCTCACCTCCTACTTTCCAACTCCCACCCTCATCTTCAGTTACATAGATCTTTCTGGCTGCACTTCCTTCCTCTTCCAACCTCTGGGTCATTACACCTGCTCTCTCCCTGCCTGTGACAAGCTCCTATCTCCCAACCTCCACTTCAGCATCAAACCACAATACTTTTGTCTTCAGAATATTGCCCAAGGCTCATCTCTGATCATAAGTGAATTCCCTTTGTCTGTATCTTAAACTGGGGTCTAAGAAGCTCAGAGCTCTAAGAGAGCTCTGGAAGATCATGAGTTTGCCCCAGTAGTTTTCACCATGTGTTTGCAAACATGTGCATTGGAATCAACTGGGGTAATGGCTAAAATTTCTGTTTCTTGGATTTCACCTCATATATACTGCATCAGAATCTTTCAGGGAATAATTCTAAAAATGTTTCTTTTTAACAATATTCCCAGGTCATATACACATTCAATTTGAGATCCATAGACAGTTCCAGCTTCCTCATTTGATAAATGACCTCAGTTCACTGAACATGGACTGTCTGCCAAGCATGTTACATGCATTAACTTATTTAATCATCCCAATGTCCTTACAAGATGGGTACTATTATTTACAATTATTTTTTCTATTACTAATAAGGAAATAAAGTCATCTAGAATTCAAATAATTCACACCGGGGTGGCAGAGACGGGACTCAAAGCAGAAATGACTGAGACCCAGAAAACTGCAAGCACAAACTGGCAGGCTGCAAAATGACAGGTGTTACAGGCCTGGCATGACCAGCCCTGGTGGGTCACATCTAGAAGTTTGCATTCTGTTCTGATCCTATGTCACAAGTGGGGCATTCAGCCAAAGAAGCAACAGGTTGAAGTACTTGATGGGTTCATGTAGACACTAGGCCTAGATCACTCGAGAAAAGTCATAATGCCAAGCATTGCTTTAACAACAGAACTTTCTGGTCTTGTTTATTTCAGATTCTTACCTCTACTCCCCACTAAGTAGCAGCACCCTCAAGGAGACTTAAAAGCAAAGCATCACACCAAGCCCAGCATGTGTTTCCATAAAGATCTTCATGCCTGGTGGAAAGTGTTTTCATGATGATGAACAGTTTCATTTCCTCTTCAGTGAGGCCCCTTATTAGTAATTGCTTTTGAGAAAATTACAGGCTTGGGTCCAACTCAAGCACCACTCAGATATAAGCCCAGCCTTGCAAGTATGATTCAGATGGTTCTAAGGAAAGCAACTTTTCTGATGATGAAAAGCCCCTCAGAAAATTATTGATTGCACACAAGTTTTCTTTAGTGGCATTGTTCCCATCTAATTCATCCCTTAATTATACCTTACAAATATTGTCTGACTAAAAAATACACAAAATAGCAGCAATTTGGTTATTTTATTAATAATGAATAGATCCCAAATAATTACTAAAATATTTATTTATGCATGTGGCTCAAGACAAAATGTTAAAATCTTTGGCCTATAATGAATTAAAAGCTGAAAATAATTCAAGATTAATTAGGAAGAACTTCAGAGTCCAGCAAGACTTATTTTTATTTGAAGGAGAGGAAAAGATGAATCATGATGTCCTGAGAAGTTCTTTTTTTGCCTACAAAAACTAGAATAGTACACTTACTCCCTTGATCCCAGTACTGCCATCACAGGATAGGTAGAGTGGGGTAGAAGACAGGCACTGGTCTGCAGAAGAACATTGAGTTTGGGGGAAAGGGAACCCTAATTATGGCAATTTATTTTTTTATGGCAATTCATTTCATCCTGGCATTTCTTATGTTCAGTTGTGCTAAGATTTCTTTTTCCTTCATATCCTTATGATCTCTTTTGGGGATTTTGCTTCCTTGGCCTATCTCCTTAAAATCAATGGCTTGGGCTTCCTTTTTTCTACACATAGTCCTTCTGAGAAATTTCATCCGCTTATAGGACATTAAATATTCCAAGTTTGTGATGACCAAATCTTTGTTCCTTTTACAGATGTGTCTTCTGAGCTTCAGATCCAAAAGTCCACTTACTTCCTGGGCCTCCCTCCTGAAGATTCCACAGGCCCTTACATTCATCACTCCAACCCTGAACTGTCTGTCCCCAAATCTGATCTTATTCCCTGGTCCTCACTGACACCGTAAGCACCCTAGCCAGGAATCTGGACACCAGAGTAACCCCTTCCCTCTTCCTACTAACCACATTCCTCAGCCCTAAGTCAGACACGTGCTGTCCTCTTAATCTTTCTGAGACTAGCCCACCTCAGCTCAGGACTCACTCTAGTCTAACCAAATAACGTCACCACCTCTCTCTGATCACTCTGGCTCTACGTCTCTCACCCTTCAGACCATCTTCCATATGGCCCTGGCACCAGAGAACTCTGTCAAATACCATTATATAAGCAACATATGTAAACAGTGAGAAATTAAGATCATGGATTGAGAAATATGGCAGATCGAATTATTGGTCCAAGACTGCACCCTTGTGCTATACAGATTTGCAGTCCTTCCCTGCAAGTGAGTGTAATCCCCATGCTTTGACTTGGGGCTCAGCTTTGGGACACCTGTGATGTCCAAGTGAATAGGTGTGTAGGGAATGGTGACCATATAAAGCCTAACCTAAAAAGGCCCCTCCTGTTTTCTCTTACTTTCTTATACCTCTGTCATCCCATGAGAAAGAATATGCCATCTGTCCAAGAAGGATGAGAGACATGTGGAGTATACCTGGACCCCAAGCACATCCTGGTGCTGCCCACAGAGGGGTGAATGACCTAAATACTTGTTAATAAATACCATTGGGTTTTGCAGTTGGTTATCACCAGCAACAGACAACTTTGTCAAAAACAGAACATCTCCCTCTTTATCTACTTGTACATACATATTTACATAGATACATATTTCTCTAATGGAATCTTTTTGTTTCCTTTTTATGTATTTTATTTTGGATATCTTCCTATATCAACAACAAAAAAATTAAAATAAAAGGAAAGAGGCTTTCTGGCTGTCATGTGTGATAATAAAAACCAGGCTCTGGTTTTGAGTAAAAGTAAAACAAAATTTTTTCTATCAGTCAAGATTCTTTTGTCTACAAATAACCAACAATAGTGAATCAAAATGACTTAGGCAAAACAGAAATATATTATTTCATGTAACAGAAAAAGCAAAGACAGGGTAGGCTTCTGGGAAAGTTTGCCACCAGCTTCACCATGTCTTCAAGAAGAACTAAGTTCAGCGCGGCATCTGTAGCTCAAGCAGCTAAGGTGCCAGCCACATACACCGAAGCTGGCAGGTTCAAAACCAACCCAGGCCCATCAAACAACAATGACAACTATAACCAAAAAATAGCCGGGCATTGTGGTGAGCACCTGTAGTCCCAGCTACTTGGAAGTCTGAGGCAAGAGAATCACTGACGCCTAAGAGTTGGAGGTTGCTGTGAGCTGTGACAGCACAGCACTCTACCCAGGGCAACAGCTTGAGTGTTTGTCTCAAAAAAAAAAAAGAAGAAGAAGAAGAAAAAGAAGAACTAAGTTCTTTCTGTCTTTTGATTCTTCTTTCCTTAAGAATGAATCCATTTAGACCAAAATGACCCCAGCAGTAAGAAACATGATATCAGATATGGCAACATCTAGCGGAAGTGATGCACCATCTCTTTCTTCTGGGTCTTTTGAAAAGTGAGAAAAACTTTCCCCACAATTCCCCTAGAAGACTTCCCCTTGACATCTCATTGTTCCAGATCAGGTTGCATCAAGTTATATGCACAATCCGAAGTCATTACACCCATACAATGCTCGACCCTGAACATAAACAAAATCCAGGCGGCCTGAGCTCGAGGAGCTTATCTGCTAGTAAAATGACAATTCATCATGTGACTCTTCACAAGAACACTTAGAATTTTTCACTTTATTGTTATTATTTTTTTGTATTTCAAATGAGCTTCTAGTTTGGGGTAGGGAGAAGAAGAGAGACTTTAGTTAGCATCAGGAAATCTATTAATGCTGGAAATTCAAGTATCAAAAGGTATTTTTTACCCCAATGTTGCCATAGTTATGATTATTCGTCAAGTTGATCTTAGTGGAAACTAAATATGTGGCTCCATCCTGAAATCTTATTTTTTACTATGCCTTAGACCAGGTGAAGGAAAGAAAAACAGAGGTAGAGAGTGCTGAAAGGTTGGGAGGAAGAAGAGGAAAATTCCAAGTTTACAAAGGAACATAGCCCAAAGAACTACAGAAAATGTTTATTCTTCACACCACCTAGAAGATCAGAAGATCCTTTGGGATTCCATATAAATACTTTTAGCCTTGACTCCCAAGAGGAACTAATAGCCCCTCTTTGCTTAAAAAAAAAAAAAAGTAATATGCAAAATCATCTGAATCATACTGCAGCATTTAGCAGGAGTCTGTTCTTCACCACTAGCACTCTCGGATCAGATCTCTGGTTGATAAAAATGCAACCAAAGAAGCCAGGAAAGCTGTTGAGATGTCCAGTGAATCTGGGTTTTGCTTCTCCCCGGGTGTGTGACCCTGGACAAGTCAGCTACTGTCTATGAACCTCAGCTTCTTTGTGAGAAAAATTAGAAAAGTCTCAACATCACAGTTTTTGTTCTCTTTTGTGAAAATCAATAGGTCAGGGCAAGAGATAGAAAAATCCAAACTGACTTCCCTACACTAATTCTCAATACAGATTATCTCACATTTGGTCACCACAATGTGTGGGGATTTCTTCGCAACAACAGTAAGTTCTCTAGCAGCCATAAACTGGGTGTCTTACAATTCAATTTTGTTCTGATGCTATCTGCACCCAATCGCATGGGTTTAAAGCTGTGTCATGCAAGACTGTCTCCCATTTCAGATGCAAATCACAAGTAGTAAGTAAGATTGTTCCCTCTATTTCTGATTCATCAGGTATAAATTGATGGCTCTCAATTTCAATGGCTAGGGTGCCTCATGGAACTCAAGGAAACACATACATTTACCAGCTTATTTTATTAATAAAGGATATAATAAAGTCAACACAAGAACAGCCAGGTGGAATAGATGCAAAGGTCAAAGCTTGTGGAAAGGGGCAGGGGCTTTCATTCCCTCCCTGGGTACATCACCTTCCAGGCACCTCCTCTTGTTGGGCCATCAGGAAATTCTCTGAGCCCATCTGTCAGGATCCCAGAAAGGACTTCATTAGAGCTAAAGATTCTCCCATTACCTAAGAAATTCCAAGGGATTTAGGAGCTCTGTGTCAGATGCTCCTGCTACTTAGTAAATGACAAATACCTTAGGAACACTGTTCAGGAACCAGGGTCAAAGAACAAATATTAAAACAAAAGATCCTCCTAGTACCTACGCATTCACACAGGTTTTAGGAGCTCTGTGTCAGAAACAGGGGAAAGAGACCAAATATTTCTTTCCTATTATATCACAATATCACAGCTACCACATAGAAAGTTCCTCACAAACACTAGCTGATTGTTCTTCTTCCCCTTGGTAGCAGGCCAGGAGTAGTCCACACAGACTTGTTTCTATTCCTGAGCCCAGAGTGTGATAGTAATTAATGTCCAGGGCTCATCTCTGCCTTGGAGACGCCATCTGTTCTGCAGAGCTGTAATCTCCCAGACCTCTGTGGCAGTGGCCTACCTGTGGGGCACAAATATTGCACATGGTTCATATTAGGGGAAATCTCTTTGTATCGCCATATGGAAAGTCCCCGAGGCCACTTGATTCAGGAGGTGCTGGAACAAGGTGACAGTCTGGAAAAAAGGAATGAGACTTTATGCTGTTTATAAACGAATAGAATGACCCTGACACTGTCATAACTCAACATAGATTGAAATCTTTATTGCAGGCTGCCACTGTCTTCAAACTTGTCTCATGTAATCTCTACAAGTTCATCTTAAAAGGCCAGTTACACTACAGTGTTCCTCTCAATTATACAGAAACTAGAGAACTCATTGTATTTTCCAAATTGTAAAAGTTAAGTTTATGCTTAAGCAAATCATATTGTATTCACTATTACATTGAAACAATCAACATCCATGCCCACATTTGTCAGTAAAACTCAACAGAAAGTAAACAGGTGGAAGGGGACATAAGAAGAGAGCTATATTCACACTTAGCGGGTACAATGCATACCCTCTAGGTGTTGGGCACACTTCTATCTTTGACTCAAACTATACAAAAGCAATTCATATAACCCAAACATTTGTCCACCTATTATATTCTGAAATTCAACAAAAGAAAAAATAACAATATCATATTGACCAATATCTCTGTGCTTGACAGCAAGATAGACTGACTTCCATGAGAAGTAAATTAGCTACCCAGAGTACCACACGATACCTACACCATCTATTACCGTCCCTCTTGTTAGTTGGAATGAACGAAACAATGCTAGAGAACTTCACGATACAGATAAACTTCCACAAAATGACAAAGGCTTTCCATTTTTCTATAGCTCTCATATGTCACAGGTCATAAAAGAAAACTCTTTTCATAGATAACTCCTCTAACATTTGTTATGTCATTGAGTTCAGATTTGTAGAACCGGTACTTCATGTTTTCCTCACTCCAGAGGGCTAGTTCTGCAGCTTAGGGTAGTCTATGGCTGGCTATGGTCATGGCTGACTGAATCATGGAGGCCAGAGCAAATGTTTTCACTCAATTATGTTTTAAAATAACACTCTTTATTAATTAATCTATAAGTGGTTTACTGAAGCATTTCACCTCCTTGGAGTATACACATGATAAAATTTTTTTCCCGAATAATTTTTCTAATTATGTTACATAAATTTCCTTTTTGTTATCCATTGATGTTATTTTAGAAAAATGCCATATGTCTCTAGTCCAGTTTAATTTTATATACTATTCAAAATTTTCTTTGTCCCTAGTGTAGGTTAAACTTATTGCAGGTTGAGGGGCTCAGAATGCCTAACTTTTTATACATACACCTTGCCTCCTTCACCTTCTAGATACTAAATCCTCTAGAATTAGGGGAAGAAAGAGGGATGGGGGTTGCATGGTTATGGCTGCATTACAAATTACCTCCAAAATACAGTGATTCAAAACAATATAATTATATATTATCTTTCACAGTCTATGTGGGACAAGAGTTCAGGGGCAGTTCAACTGAGAGCTTCTGCCTTGGCATCACACGAGAGGTGGCAGTCAGATGGTGACCAGGGCTGCAGTCATCTGGAGGTCAGATCTACTTTCACAGTGCCTCACTCACATGACTGGCATGTTGACTGGCATGTTAGTGCTGCTTGCTGGCAGGAAGCCTCAGTTTCCCTTTACATGAGTCTCTTCTTAGTGCTACTCAAGTGCCCTCACAGCATAGCATCTGGACCTCCCACAGCAAACCACCCAAGAAATCAGGGTCACAGCCATGATGAATGCATATGGCACAGCCAAGCAGGAGTCAAATCCTGTCTTCCACAGTACTCTACTGGCCACACAGAATAGCCTGTTTCTGTTTCATGGAAAAGAACTACATAAAGCTGTAATTACCAGGAGGAAAGGATTACTGAAAGCCATCCTGGAGGCTGGTTACCATAGTTAGAAAAAGTCAATGTCTCCTTACTTATCTGAGGGAGATTTCACTTCTCTTTTTATTGCTTTTCTCTTCTTATGCTAAGGTTGTCTGGCCATCAGCACCTTCTGTGGAGTAGACATTCCAATGATAATATTTTGTGGAGTCTATGCAAGGGTTCACTGGAGGGTCCTCAGGGGCTCCCCACTGCAGAGTTTACTGACAAGAGAGATTTGATTTTGTCTCAACCACTTTTATCATTTCCCCAGTATGCTGAGGTTCCTACACTCAGGAAGCATCCCTCCTGGGTGCAAATAGAAAAAAATATCCCAAACCACTCCCTATTGAGTCTACCCAACCCTTGGAAGACTCTTGTTTCCTTGACATGACAAATGTCAGTATTTAGGCTCCCCACTGAACTCCACTTCTCTGACCCAGCTTCACTCTGCAGTTCATTTTCCCCTGCTCACACAGACCCAGGCATATACAGGCGAGTTGCCAAACTGGAAAACAAAAGTAATCCAGTTTTCCTTTCCCAAAAATACCTGTCTTCAAGTTGATTCTTTGATGCCTCCTCCTCCCTTGTGAAAAGGAGAATCCCAGAAGATTGTGATGACACTTTCCATCTATCCAGGCTTCTTTTATAGACAAGGAAGGCAGTGGTGATTAGCTGTAATAGACAGATGTGATGACCTCTTTTTTTTTTTTTTTTTTTTTTAGACAGAGCCTCAAGCTACCGCCCTGGATAGAGTGCTGTGGCATTACAGCTCACAGCAACCTCCAATTCCTAGGCTCAAGCAAGTCTCCTGCTCTGCCTCCCAAGTAGCTGGGACTACAGGCGCCCGCCACAACGCCCGGCTATTTTTGTTTGGGTTGCAGCCGTCATTGTTGGTTGGTGGGCCCAGGCTG
>CAUYON010115841.1:0-31338 GCA_963573935.1 Arctocebus calabarensis | reverse complement strand
CATGTGGGAAGCATGTTGGGAAAGTGCTTGTTCTACGTCTTTTGCTGGGTGTGCACATTGTTTCACATGCATCAGAGAGGAGTCAGGTTGATGAAAATAGTTAAGATTGTATATGAAGCCAGCACATTGTACCCCTTGATTGCACTATTGTACACAGCTATGATTTAAATGTAAAGATAATTAAAAAATGGTGATCTAGTATCTTTTGTAACAAGCTGGATGGATCAGCAGGTTACTTTTTGTTCAAAGGGCAAGTTTGCTAGAACAATCATTGGGCAACGCTTCAGTAAATTAATCTGTCAGAAATCCAGGATCCCTGACTCCTGGCATGCCACACTGCTCCTCATCAGGACCAGTAGAAATCCAGCAGCCAACCAGTTTCTCACTCATGCTCTTATTACCCAAGGTGAACAGTGGAAACTTCAAGAAGACGGTCTCCTGGTGGTGCTGTTTGGAACAGAAAAGGCTGCTGCCTTTGGGGGCTGCTAGCTCTTCATTGAGGGAGCTCTTCAGGTGGAACAGAGAGGGTTTGAGATTCAAGTGAACTGGACTTCTCTGGGGCAGTAGCTTTCACTGAGAGTTGTCCTCTTTTTAACTGTGTGTCTTTGAGCAAACTACTTACCCTCTCTAAGCTTTAGTTTTCATAGCAACCCATTGTCAAGGAGACACAGAGGAAAGTGTTAGGGAGCACAGAGTCGTGAAAGCTCCAGAAAGTAGCAGTGATCAAAGACTCATCAGTGCCAGGCTCTGCTAGGCTCTCTCTCATTCCATTTCTCCTTTAATTCTCAGGATCCTGGGCCAAGTGTTCAAAGCCCTATTTTACAGAAGAGCAAACCAGTATGGCCACGGGGTGATTTCCTCTATTCCCAGCTAATAACGGACTGAGCAGACACACTGACAAAAAGTGGCTGATTTTCTAAGGTACCCAAACTATCACAACTAGAAGTCACACATGCATGTCTCAAGTTCCCATGTGTCACAGCTTGTCTGTTCCCCTGGAAGCTCACCCCACCCTCCCGTGTCAGAGGGAGCAGGTCCTCCATAGAGGGCCACTTCTAAGGAAGTTTCTGTGGCGCCCTGCCTTGGTAGAAAGCAAACTAGCCAGGGAGGGATAAACCATGGGGTTTTGACTTTGCTTCCTCGCACAGCCCTGTTCTGGCTGCAGCCTCCAGGGAGGTCACAGAGATCTGACAAGTGTTGCCAAATTGTCCAGCACTGGGGCAACAAGGCCCTCTGCCCTTTGCCACCTTCTTATTTCTCCTCTGATCCCACGTGCGAGTGTTTCTTCAGGAAGGAATAATCCACCTGCTGCCTTTAGAGTAAGAAGCTCCATGTGCTGGCAGCTGAGGAAACAGCTCTGCCACTGTAGTTCTGCCCTGGGGCAAAGACACCCAGAAGCAGGGATATTCTTCCAGGGAGGCAATCTGAGAGTCCTGGTCCCATTAAGAACCTCAGTGCCCACCTGAGCCACCTCCCCTGTAAAGCGGGAAGCCCCAGGCCTCTCTCTGAGGGAAGGGCACTCACCCCATGGTGCTCACCCCATGGCCTCTTCAAATTTGATTTTTAAAAAGTCCAGATTACTGGAAAAGCCTGCCTGGCTGGCCCTGGAATCCTCCCAGTGCATGCTGGGAGTGCTCCCACTTGGGCCATGTGCCCTGAGGTGAATCTTCCAGCAACAGGCTGCTTTGGAGGCCCTGTCCCCCATGCTAAAACATTCTCCCTCCCCTTAGGTCTCACAGGACAAGATCTGGCATCACCTCTGATCCTAGACTTGCTCCTCCAAGGTCACCCCTACCATGTTTTATTTCTACTCGCATTCGAGGACATAACCCCAAAGCAAAGACAAACTTCAGTACTGGTCAGCAGCACTGCACAGGGATTCACTCCCTTGGCCCTCGCATTATTTTAAATTAATGCATCTGATAACCACTATGGAGTTTTTAGGCAGACACATCCCACCTTCCCAGTAAGGAAGAGAATGTTAAATAAAATTGTACCGATTCAGGAGGACAATGCCCATATAGTTTCTGAATAGCAAGCCCTGGGCCCCAGTCCCAATCTTGAGTTTGCCAGCTCCAGAACCTTCCTTTTCTTCCTTCCCTTCAAGGGCAGGACTGCTTTCTTCCCCTCTTGTGTGCTGCTTTCTCAGGGATCTTTCTCTAGTCTGAAGACAACCTGGAATATTTTTAAGACCTCCCTTTGTTCTCACTTTCCCAGAACAAGGAAAGGTCTTTTGGTACGAAGGTACTCATTGCTAACCCCAAAAGGGCCTCTTTGGGCCAACCAGGTGAGAGGGAGAGGAGAAAGTGCATACTGTTATACTGTGTATAACCTTTCCGAGTGTCTGTGGCCACTCTCAGGTGCCAGGCCCTGTTCTAAGCCATTTGCTTACATGAATGATTAGCACATCCTCACCATGGCCCCACGAGTATAATTGTTGCTCTTGTCTCCATGTTTGTGAAAACTGAGATGCAGGTAAGCACAGGTGCCAAGATCCCACAGTTAGGAGTGTTATTGTCTAATTTTAACTCAAGCAGTCTAGACACCGAATTCATGTTCTTTCCTGGAAGAGAACAACTTTCAGAAGCTTCTGAAGTCCCAGCTGCCCTCATCACCAGGTCCTGGCTCACTTCATTAGGGGGTACTCTGGAGGCCTTCAGCTTCCCCTCTACCTTCCTAAGGATTCATCTCAGCAACTCTCTCCTTCCAATCTGGCACCTTCATAGGTTGTGTAGGTTGTGCCACATCCTTCTGCCCCTACTGTAAGGGGCTAATCTCCTGGCCTAGCCTGGCTGGGTGCCCAGGACACTGTCTAGAGACAAGTTGGATCCATCAGGCCTGGGGGCATGGATGCCTTAACCTAGGGGCTGAATGCAGATGCCAGACCAGACATAGGTGCTGAAAAATGGAAATGACCCTCAGGAAAGAAAACTTAATGCAGTGATCATATATCAAAGCCTGTAGGAGCGCACAGGTTCTGACTTCTGTCTCTGGAACTCCAGGTTTAAGGGTATAAGCCAGAGTCCACAAAACGGTCTCATGTGCACTTAGGGGCTCCTAGTACTTATGTTCCCTGTCCCCCTTCCTTCTTCTGACATAGCCACTCCTCCCAGTGGAGGCAAAATATTCTCTTGGAGATTAATCTCAGCTAAGTAAGGGCATGAGAAAAAAAGGAACATTTATACTTATCTAGAAGTCCCCTAGGGAAGAGTTCCCAGTCTCTTAAAATTTGGATTCCAGCTGCTATCATTTCGTATGCTCATGTCGCAAACAAGAAAGGTGGACATGATGGAAATTTGCATTTAAATGGAAATGGTTAAAGGTAAAGGCCCAATGTTTAGAGAAATGAGAGTATCCATTTTTCTAAGAGGGAGGTGGAATATTATTGTATACCATTAAGGTGTCACCGAGCCAAAATATGTTTAGAGATATTAGACGTTGCACACAGAATGGCAATTGGCACTTGGAAATGACTCCACACTATGAATGAATCTAAGTGAACCCCACATCAAGCACAATTGCTTATGATGTTGCTGCCACCATCCCCTAATTCCAGCCTTGTTCGCTAAACAGAGAAACTTCAATTAGACAACTTTCTGCAACTTTGCGATCAGAATGGGCCCATACAACTGGGCCACATGGACCATCTTTTGACAGATTTTAAAATGTTTGACCAAAATCTTACCAAAAAAATGCCAAGTGGATTTAATCTACATTCTATGAATAGTTATGGGATCATTATAATAAACCATATATAAGAGAGCCTAAAGATATAGAAAATGCTGCCTGCCCCAAAAGTCAGGATAAGCATTTCCACTATGTGGCAATAATAGGTAACCCCCAGATAGTCATAACCAATAGCACCTAACTTTACTTCTTTCTCATGCTCCACATCTGTCATGGGTCTGACAGTGTGTTCTGTTCCTTAATGCCTCACTCTGAGCCTTAGGCTGATGAGATAGCTGCCATGTTGACCATTCCTAGCAGTAGGCTAGAGAGAACTGAAGGATCTTCACATGCAAATAGATGCTTTGCCTGAAAGGGACTCAGATTTCATAGGCTCACAACTCATTGGCCCAAACTATTACATAGTTTGCAAAACAGAATTATCCCATGCCCAGAAGGTGGAGCCTCAGAAATATCTGGTGAGCAGCAGCCATGGCTGGACAATGTTCCTGTCAATGCTGTCAGTTGAGGGGAAACCAGGGAGGTTGCCTAGAGGAAGGCAGCCCTGCTTCCCAAATGGTTTAGAAGCAACCACACATGTTACCTGGAAAGTTCTTCTTCAGGACTATCTTAGTCTATTGAGGGCTGCTATAAATGAATACCATGGACTAGATGGTTTACAACCAACATAAATTTATTTCTCACCATTCCAGAGGCTGAGAATTCCAAGGTTGAGGTACTAGTAGATTTGGTGTCTGATGAGGGCCTATTTCCTTGTTCATAGATGGACATCTTCTCATGCAAATAAGCTCTCTACTGCCTCTCTTATGAAGGTCACTAATCCCATTTTTGACGGCTCCACCCTCTTGACCTAATCACCTCCCAAGAGATTCATCTCCAAATACCCACATACTGGGAGTTAAAATTGCAGCATATGAAGCTGGGGATACACAAACACTCAGTTTAGAGCAAATAGGAAGGGCTGAGGTGGAGAAATCAAAACAGAATTCAAAAAGAACCAAAGAAATTGAGTCTATGTCAACTTGGAAACATTAAGCAACCAAATCTCCTACAGATAGAGAATTTTCACAGTACAAAGAGACTATGATCCTTGCTGAGTCAAGAGATAGCCACTTAAAGGAGTTAATTTGAGACAGACAGCAGTCTTGAAGGCTATGCAATCACGTGTGGTGGTTATGACTTTAAGTGAGTGTTAATTTGTTCAAACATATAAACACAACATAAAATAAACAATACGTGGCAATGATTACAGAGTTCATGTACCATGAATGCTTGGTCTCTGGATATCACCCACCTGTTCGTAAAGTCAATAATTATTAGTTTATTCATTCAACAAATGTTGTTCAATATCTCTAGCGTCAGATATGGTAATAATGGTAATACATACTCGATGTTAAATAAATGTTGAAGGGCTTAATAATGAGTGACTCCCTAGTGTGAGCTGAAGTCTATACTATATGTAGGGAGAGAAATGAAGTTGACATCAAACACCATTCCAGGCTTCCCATAGCTTATGTGTAGACTCACATCACAAGGAACCAAATTATAATGAGATCAATGCTGACATGCGGCTTGATAATGGTCTAATCTGCTTACGCTGTGCTAGATACTGTTCTCAGTGCCTTCCTCGTATCAGTGCACTTGATCCTCAAAATGGTCATATAAGATGTGAAGGAGGTACATACCCACCATACAGATGAAGAAACTGAAGCTCAGGCTACTTAATTCCCGAGGTCACAGAGCCAGCAAGGAGAGACACCAGGGTTTAAACCAAGATACCATGACTGTAAGGAAAGCATTCTAGAGGTGCAGAGGAGGAAGCTGTTATTTCTGCAGAGAGTAAGAAATGAGGCATTACCTGGGAAAATATCTCATCAGAGGTATAATTTAACCTAGGCTTTGAAGGATAAGTAGAAGCCCATCGATTGAGAAGGGATAATCCAAGGAGATGGCACCTGCAGGCCCTGGGAACTAATATTCTTTTTTACTAGACTTTGAGTCCTTAAGGGCAAGAATTGTTTCTGTTGATCTATGTCCCTGTTCCTGGTACAGTCCATGATTAGCACATTGTTAGGTAATTGCAAAACTTACTTCATCTCCCTATCCCAATTACTCACTGAAAATTTCAAATTTATGGACTACCCTTAATGAATCTTCCCACAATAACTCCTTATTGGCTAATCTACCATCCCGTCACCTCCCCTAACTGAACCTATATAAGGGTGCACTTTTCTTTTGGCTCTGTCTCTTTTCTCTCCTCCTTGGTGCTGCTCTGCAGCATCCCCCACCAATAAAGACTTTTTGTAAGCCTTGGTGGTTTGTGAGACCCCTGCCGGTGGAGTGCCACCCTTTCACACATGATTGTACCTTACTGCACCTTAAATATCATCAATTTGACGATGAGATAATTCTTCATGTGCCCAATGTGCCACTAAGAAAAAAGAAAAGAAAAAAATAACATTGATGATAAACATCATGGCACAATGTTTTCTTATTCCTTAGAAATTCTATTTTATACTTACAAGAAGAAATCCTTTAGGTTTAAGTAATTATGGAGTTTCATCATACACCCCCCTTATGATAAAAAAAAGAAAAGTGTGGTCATAATAGCCTTAAAACATATTGATAGATTGCAACTTTCCTAAATCACTTTTTCAGTTACAGTGCATGTTTTTTCCATTCACCATCCAGAGTGATGGTGACACAGCATTTCTTAGAAAGAATCTACAAATGAATTAAAGCTATTGATGTTGGACAATTGAGTTGGCTTTGTAATTCTGACAGGGCAAAACTATTTTTGACTTCTATTTGGAAATGTTACTAAACTCTGCTTGTTTGCTCCTCACAACAATTTCAGTCCTGGGGTTAAAAATAGTTCTGTCATTATCTCCCAGCTACCATCATCTCTGGGACTCTACATGTTGCACTGGAGTCACTCATTAAGCCCTTCAAAGTACACACATGTGCAGGCTGTGGCCAGTTTGTCAGGACTGCCCATTGGCATAGAGCGATGATCACAAGCCCTAAAAGCATGCCATTGATGTTAAGGTTTATCCCAAGTTCAGAGATGCTAAAGGGTGTTTCCTAAAATGCTTGAAATCTGAAAATATGAACTAACAAATCTCCGTTGCATAAACAGATGAATGGCTTTTGAAATATCCTGAATGTCACTAAAACAAACAAAAAAAAGGATTTCTATTTTACCCTGCAGATCACAAGGAGTCCTAAAAATTCTGGAATTGTAGAATCTCTCATCTTGATTTTACAATCAAGAGCCACTAGAAAGAAACAGAAATCCCCAAAACTTAAGAATTGTATTGCTTAAAATTAATTAAAGATGTTCATATACAACAAGATGAAGTTTAGCTGAGCCTACACTGTGGGGCTTTCCCCAGGTGAGAGACACCTGTGGGACTGGCTGCACATCCAGAGCCCTGGTGGGGCTGATTTGTATGCCGGCCCCCTCGGAGGCAGGGGTCAGATGAGATTCCCCCTCTAGCTCCCTTCTAGCCATTGGTTCTGCATTCTATAAGCAGGGCTGATGCTCATGTTTCCAGACCGAATGGAGGCTGAGACTATCTGAGGACTCCTGGGAGAATTCCAGGGGACTGTCTAAAATATCCCCAGGATTTTGCAAGGCTGTTTTCAGTATCATAGGCTTTATGTTTATGAATGGAGTGAGCATGGTCTCATTTGTCAAATCCTGATACAAAAAATTCAGAGGAATAAAAGCCAGAACAGAGTAATTTCAAAGCAAAGGATATAGTGTAGCTTCCACATATTACAACTAGGTATGAGAGGACTTAGGACAACTTATAATTAATAAAGCATTAGTCAATATTTTGGGGGCACTAGTTATGAACAAAAATTCATTTACTTTTCAGTCTCATCCTGTGAAATAAGGACAATGATGTTTCTTTCTCACATGGGAAACTGAAGCTCAGCGATATTAAGAGGCTTGTTCCTGAAGCTAGCAAGAAGTGAAGGCTTGATATGAGCTCAGAATGTCTGACTTAAGAGCTCCAGTTCTGAAGCACAGAACTTTGCCAATTTCCAGCTCTGACCCAAAAGCCTTAGCACTTTCTGGCCCCACCATTCACCAGCTCAGTGCCCTCTGGCAATTAGTTAACTTCCTTTGGCCTCAGTTTCCTCATTTGCAAGGTGGAGGTGGACATACCTACCTCACTCCCGTGATTTGAGGGTTAAATAGTTGGCAAGGTGTGTAAGTACTCAATAGAAGTTGGCACAATAACATAATTTACTACTTATTGAGAAGGAACGTGAAGAAAGGGGCTTCAAGGGAGATGGGAGGAAAGCCTGGTCTGCTAAACAAGGGCATCTGGAGAGCCCATGGGAACGTTCACCACTCAGCAGTTCTTGCCAAAAAAGGAAAAAAGATGTGAGTATGAGGTAACCTAGGTAACCAATGACCAATAGAAAACGGCAATAATGCTTGGAGGAGCAGAGATGCCAATGAAATAGTTGCAACCAATTTCAAATACAGAGAAAGAGGGTATTTGTACCTCTACACGGCCTTTTCGTCTCTGCCTCTCTCTTCTCATCCCTGAGAGGGTCCCCCTTCCAACTCTTTTTGGAAGTGCTCTAAGCTTTCTCTTTGTTCATAAATAAAATTTCTCTGTGTTAAAGCTTGTGCAGGTCACTTTTGCTTTCAGTCTGCCTATGCTGCTCCAGTTTTACTTCTGATTTCTACCCACTTTGGCTTCCTGCCTTGCCTTATTCAACCAAGTAATGGAGCCAGTTCAACTGGGGTCGAGGAACTGTAACCCCTGACCCCCAACACTTACGTTATATTAGCCCATCGCTCCTTCTAGCCGTACTACCTACTGAGTGAGCCACGGCCTCTTTCCACCCTCCCATGCAATCTAATTGTCTCAGCAGGGCCGGATGTTTGCTCTTGGAATTCCGGTATTTAAAGAGCTCTCACAATTCAGACCATGTACTATCTAAACCAATTCTTCAGCAATGAAGCTGACTACTTTAAGGTAGTATCCAGGTATCGTTCTGAATCAGCGGCTGGCAAACTATCCCAAAAAGCCAAATCGGGTCACTGTTGTTTTTTGTACAGTCTGTGAGTTAAGGATGACTTTTATATGTTCTAATAGTGGGGTGGGGGGAAGAATATTTTATGACATACAAAATAAATGGGAATTCAAATATCAATGTCCACATGGAGGTTTATTGGAACACAGGTGCGCTCATTCGTTTACATACAGTCTATGGCTGTTGCCACACCACAGCACCAGAGCTGAGCACTGCCAGCAGAGATCAGCTGGCCCGCAGAGCCTGGCTTTGTTATCTAGTCCTCCACAGGAAGAATTTATTGTCCTTTGTCTTGGTCATCTGTAGCAAAACTAGCAATAGAGCCCGCCCCTCCTCCAGCCACATCAGAACAAGGACCTGCATCTTTTCCCTCTCCTCATCCCGGAAGGTTTGCATAGCCCAATCCTGTGTAGACCTAGAAAGCTCTCATTAGCATTTTCCTGTTGGGTGATTTAAAACCCACATTTTGCGCTGGCCTTATTTTTAACTAGTTTGTTTCCCTTCACATTTAATTGTATTGACTGATAGGTTAATTGATGTATTGCTTGATGCCTGATTTAGTCTACGATTGGGTGTGAGGCTCTAGGTCTCATTCATTGAGTTCTACCTACCTGTTTCAATAAAAGTCACTTGCTCTGAGTGACATTCTCGAAATCTGAATACTGGTCTCTTTCTTTTCACCTGCTTGGTTGAGATAAACTCAATTCTGAACTCAGTGTCTCCAAAGGATTTTAACAACGAGATATTCAGATAGTTTCAAACTCCTTTTCCTGAATCCCCTTACTCCTTCGCTATGATTTCTTAAGTATTGAAGGGTTTGCAAACATTCGAATGGGATTTAGTGAAGGAAAAGATCCTGTGAGGCAGAATTCACCAGGGTAATGCATCCTTTGCCCTTCACACCTTTGTAAAATTCACATCTCTTTCAAAACACAGCTCATGTCATTTCTGCCCCACATGAAAAGTAGCCCATATCACATGTACAACATGCCCATTAAAGATTTCTTTAACGTCTACCTACCAAAATGATATACTTTTTTTAACTTGGAAAGACTTCAACGGGTTGCACTACCGGGAACCAAAAATAAGATTTTAATTGAAATACAGATAAGATAGGAGCCTTTAATTTGCCTTCTCCCTAAGCAACAGGACTTTCCTGGCTGCATCTGATAGATGGATTTCCCCCTCCTCTTTCTTTTACAGCCTAGGCTAAAGCAAAATTATCTTATCTTCAGATGAAATATTTTAGGGATTTGGGGATTTTATGTGCCTCAGGACAAAGGACAGTGTTTGTGGGGAAAAAAAAAACACTGGTCTCTTTTGGAGGTAAATTCCATTCTTATTGAAATTCTGATGTTAGACACAGCCTGCCATCTCATCACAATCCTGCATGCCACACGCTTTATGTGCTCTTATAGACGGGCAAGAGAATATTAGGGGCAAGAATGAGAAAGAACACAGGAGATTTCCCCTGCAATCATGTCAGATGAAACATTTTCTTCCACCAACAAAAGAGTTTGTATAAAATGTGATGCTATAAAAGTGAATTATGTTATTCTTACTGGGGGCTCCAAGGGACAATGCATTCTGGACCATGAGATCATTGCCATCACTTTCAGAGTAAATAACACAGATACGTCTTCTCAGCCTCCTGCCCATGTGTACACCAGGGCTCTCCCTCCTCCTGCCAGCCTAGGGCTACCACCCTCAGGTCTGACTGAATGACAGGGACTGATAGAGAAAGGCACATAAACCACACGACACAGACTTCCAAGGCCAAAGATAATTGAATTACCTGGTTGTCTGCAGTGATGAATACAAGTTGTAGAGACAGGATGCATAGTCTGTTTTTACTGCATTTCTGGCTGCGGTTCCAGCTTTTAGTTTCCATGCTGGCACCAAATGGCTACAACTCCACTGGAATGGCCATTTCCGACCCATAATGATCTCTCAAGCACCACTTGAAATGCAGCTTGGAAATCGCCCTTGCTTTTCACAAATACTAGATGGTAGTTCATCGCTTCCATATGTGACGCAATTTTACAAATGTTCCACTTTGTGACTGTATGAATTAGTTCTAAATTAGGTTCAAAGGCAAATGATATTTGTTAATAATATTTGTTTTTTTCTCTTCTGTCTTCACTGGTCGGATGGAGTCCACCTATTTTTATTTGGCAGTTCCAACTTTCACTTCTCTGGCTACTTTGCAGACGCAAAACCAAGAATCACCAGTGTCAGGAATGCATTTGGCCTTTAATTCAGCAGAGTGAACATTGGGTAGATCAGACAGCACACCAAAGGAATTCATGGCATATTGGAAAATGCGCAAGAATCAATGTCTGAGCTCAACTGGAGGTGAGTCCCAGCTCACAGGAAGGCAATGCTAAAACTCCACCAGGGTTCTACTCCCAAAATGGAAGATGTAAAGCTCATCTGAATTATACTGAGGATGAACTGACTTAATGCTTATAGAAACACCGTAGATGTCGAACAAGCTACTCACCAAAGAGTTCACTACCTTTCCCTATCTGTTTTCAGTAGCCAGCTTTGCCATTTCCTTGGCATCCTCCTTCGCCTATTCCTTCCTTCCTAGGAATGTTAGGAGACTGACAGGTCCATCATCTGTAAGAGATGAGAAAGTAAACCCTACTTTGTTCATCACTGAGTTCCCAGCATCGGGCTGGTCCTGGCAGAGGGTATTTTTTCATTGAGAGAACGTAAAGATGGATCTAATGACTAATAACTCCCTTACCCCATCAATAGATGAAATGAAGATACATGCTGTCCCACCATTTCTGCTGTAATGCGACTTAGATGTTCCTGAAAAGTCACCTACTCTACAACTCCATGTGACCAAAACCACAGGTTGGAGATGGGGAGGGAACAGGACATTAGGCTAGGGCACAACATTCAAAATCTTTGATAGCAACACATTAGAAAATATGGGAGACCTAATAAAAAACATAGCATAGTTGCACAGGTTGAGTGGTTAAGAAATGTACATAAAACTACAATAAAGGCCTGGAGCGGGGGCTCACACCAGTAATCCTAGCACTCTGGGAATCCAAGATGGGTGGGTTGCTTGAGCTTGGGAGTTGGAAATCAGCTGACCAAGAGCAAGACCTTGTCTCTACTAAAATAGAAAATTTACCAGTCATGATGACAGGTGCCTATAGTCTCAGCTACTTGGGAGGCTGAGGCAAGAGGATTGCTTGAACCCAGGAGTTTGAGGTTGCTGTGACTATGAAGCCACAGCAGTCTACCCAGGGCTACAAAGTGAGACTCTGTCTTAAAACAAACAAGCAAACAACAAAAAAAAACCTCTTACACTAAATATGTGTTGCCATTTACCTAGCAAAAGGCCTTCAGCTTACACATGAACATGGGCATGGGAAGGGCAGAGCCTTGTAAGTTGGTATAAAGTTCTGGAAGGAGGGTAACCTGAAATGAGAAGAAAGTTGTGAGATTTCTATGTGGATCCACCACCTGAGCACAGTTTTCTCTTTGCTCCTATTGTTTCTTCCAACGGAACTCATCCATAACTAAATGTAAAATTTGTGTAATGCTCAAATTGTTCCTTAATATATCAATTACATTGAAACAAATATACATTTACAAAACCAAAGTGAATAGCAGAAATGGCTATATTTTTTATTATTTACGGGACTTTTGTATCCAAAAATGAGCATGTTTTTTCTTGATTTCTCAGAGGGTGGAGCCCTGGCCAGTGGCCAGAAGTGAGACAAGGCAGCTCTGGTGTATATATATTTGATTTTTAAAATTAAATCATAAAACATAGATCATGTATACATTAATGCATTTATAGAGTACAATGTGCTGATGTCATATAGAATTAGGAACACTTACATCGCACTGGTAATATATACCTCATCTCATTTACTTCTTTATTATGTTAAGATATGTATACTCTATACTAATAGATCCGACACGTACTCTTGCATTATGCAAGAGTGTGATCCCACTATTCATCCTTCCTCCATCTGACTGCCCCCCTCCCCTCCAATCCCTCCCTCCTCACTCCTCCATCCTGGGCTATAGTTGTGATCTATTCTTCATATGCAGCTCTGGTCTTTATATGAAACAGAACATTGTAACACATAGAGCTGTGTGGCACAGATTTCCAGGGGAGGCAGTGGGCACCATGTCACAGGAGAGTTTCATCTGCGAGACAGCTGAAGAATTCTCTATTGGCCACTGAAAGTCTCTCCAAATGTAAGTTTTAAAATTCTTAATACTGTACTCTAAGTTTTACACATAGAAGTTGAGAATATCTAGGTGAAACGTCAAATATTAAGTCAATAAATAGTCATTGTGTCCATGAAAAGCTAAATTTCTGGGGGAGGCACAGGGTGTTGTTATGAGTCTATGTCTGTGAGCTCTTTCTAAATGAATTGCTCATGTTGTGTGGCTAAGTACTAGATACACCACTGAAACAGATAAACCCCTAACCATCAGTGATTGAACAGATTTGAAGTTTAGTTCTCACTCAAATTCCTTCTAAATGTGTGTTCTTGAGGGAGAGAGTGCCTTTCAAATTCTCCATCCTTCTCTTCTTCAGACCAATGGGGGAAATGATCTAGGAGATCAATCAAGAAGGCACATGACAATCCCTAAATTCTTGGGGTGCCAGTTATCATGGCCTGCCTGCGGTGTGCTCAGGAAAGACAGATTTGGTGGCCTACTGTAATCTCTGCCTCAGTGCAGCTCACATTTTCCATCTCTGCTCACCAATGTTAATATGTTGAAATGAAGTTAACTTGTTCTATGGAGGGGAGAGATAGGCTAGCATTTATTAAGCACCTACTGTATGCCTGACCCTAAGCCTTTGCTTATATTGTCCCATGTAATAATTACAGTTATGTTACCTGCCAGCTGAATATCATTCTACCTGCCCAAAAGTGGGAAAATTAGGGTCAGTGAGAAGAAACCATTTAGACAGGAAGACATAATTAGCACCTGTCAGGGACAGGACTTGACTTCCAAACAGGAGATGCCCAGTCTGCTTTCTTGCACTGTGGCTCTTTAGAAGCACACAACTGTTAACTTGGGACTGAGAGTGAGAATGAGGTCTTTAATTCTCAAAATCTGCACATACCCAGATGTGGTTTCAAAGACGAGGCGGACCAAAAGGAGAGAGGACCCAGTGAGACATAAGAGGGGGCTGGTCCTCATTTTGGTTGTTCCAAGTGTTCAATTCAGAGACCCAAGTGTTACCACAGAGACGAGCCCGGGCCAACTGCCTTCCTCACTTTATACCCTCCTCAGCCACCTGACCTTCCTCAAGACAGCCAACCTCCCCAAGCTTCGGTTCCTTCAACTTAAAAACAGATCATCAATAAACAATCACTCTTCTCGAGAGTAAGCTGAGAGAATGTTGACAGAGCCCAGCAAGTGAATGTCTTCGTCAGCCCTTAGGAGCAATGTAATTATCATGAGCACAGAAAGCAGCCATTTGTTTTTCAGTAAAACAGAATAGAAAAAAATAGAATTCTCGTTGTTTATGGGGAAAGTACAAAAACTTGATTCTAAATGCAAAGGGGAAAATAAAAAAGGCAGTCTGTTTTCCCTCCTGCTGTTTCAGCGATAACTGCTGTTTTTCAGTCTTTCAGATTAGTCTTAAGAACTCACTTTTCTCAGGTCTTGGTGCAGCAGAGAAACCCATGGGAGTGATTTCCAGTAATTTCACTTAATAAACTATAAACTGTAAGTTACCTTTTTTTTTCTAAAGACTTAAAAAAAATATTGCCAAAAAAAGTATGACCTTTGACAAAATAATTGTCCTAGTTGTAAAAGAACTAAATGCTGATTAGTAGACATATCAAGGCATTAGTGCACAGAATTAAAAAAATGCTTACAGCCAGAGAACTTATTTTGTAACTCTCTGTTTTCTTTTATTTAATTTTCTTTCTCCAAATTGTAATTCCTTCTTAAGCCATAAAATGTTTGACCAGAGTCTGATGATGATCGTCAGGAAGGAAGTTCAAGGAAGAGCAAAGCATGGGGCTTCATTCCATTTGTCTGGTCCTGACACCTCTCTCTCTGTTCTGTTTGCTCACAGAGTGTCCTGGAGTTTGCAAAGGAGAAAGGAACAGCAGAACTTTCTTCCCAGCTGTCACTTTCAGAAAGGAGGAGGGAGAGTTGACATTTGGGCAGCGTTTACCAGGGACCAGGAGGAGGTATCACATACCGTTTAACTCTCCCAAGTAGGCTATAGCAGAGAGTCCACTATGCCTCACCCCATAACAATGAGGAGATCAAGGCTTAGACACATGTAACTGTCAAAGCGTTAGGAAATGCACCTGCCAGAATTCCAGAGCAGGTGTCCATGATGTCAAAGCTCATTCTTTTCACTCAAAGACATTGTTGGGTGCCCAGCACTATAAACTGGACTAAGATCAGACTGTCCTCCTTTCTGTGGAGTTCTCTAGAGGAACAGAACCAACAGAAGGTGCATACATGCATATACAAGACCTTCTGAAAAATATCCAGCCATGTAGGTCTCTATTATTCATAGCCTAGGACTGGATACTTTCCGGACAGTGCTCATTTGAGAGACAGAGAGAAGGGGAGAGAGAGAGAAAGAGATAAAGAGAGAAGGGGCAATAAGAGAGGAAAGGAGAGAGTGAAAGAGAGAGAGGAGGGGAGAGAGAGAAAAGAAGAGAGAGGAGGGAGAGAGGAGGAGAGAGAGATTTGTTTTAAGGAATTGCCTCATGTGCTGGTAGAGGCTCCAAAACTTGCACGTGGGTTTGCAGGCTAGGACCAAGGGTCAAACCAATTCTGTACTTCAAGTCTGAAGTTCCTGTGCAGGCGGATTCCATCTTTCTAAGGAGGTCAGGTTTTTTGTTGTATTGAGTCCTTCAACTAATTGAAAGAGGCCCACACACATTATGAAGGGTGATCTGCTTTACTCAAAGTCCCCCAATTCAAATGTTAATCTCATTTAAAAAAAGAATCCCAAATCACTACCTTCACAGAAACATCCCAAATAATGTTAGACCAAATATCTGGCTACATTGACCCAACCAACTTGACACATAAAATCGACCATCAAGTGCGGATTATTCATGATGGGATTCAAGATGACGAAGAGAAAAATCCCCAGAGTTCAGAAGCACTTTGTACAGAAAAAAATTGAAATTTCATGTTCTCTTGTCAAACTGTTGAAGTTAAGGTCCATTGTTCCCAGGAAATGACAAAGACCCAGTGACAAACAGCACAGAAGAAGTCGTGGAACAAAAAATGTAAAGACAGGTGAATCCCAGATTTCTTAGTCTCAATGTCACATTTTTTATTAGAAATACAGTTACCATGAACTCCACAATAAATGACCATCCATCAATACCATATTCCTCTTCCTATACAATACATATATTTTTTCTTTCCACAAGTAAATCCTTTACTTAAGGACTATACAAACTGCTGATGTACTGTCAAGTGGGATCCTGCTGTTGTTGTTGTTGTTGTTACAGAGTCTGACTTTATTGCCCTCAGTAGAGTGCCATGGAATCACACAGCTCACAGCAACCTCCAACTCCTGGGCTTAGGTGATTCTCTTGCCTCAGCCTCCCCAGTAGCTGGGACTACAGGCGCCTGCCACAACGCCCGGCTATTTTTCTGTTTTGCAGTTTGGCCAAGGCTGGGTTTGAACCTGCCACCTTCGGTATATGGAGCCGGCGCCTTACTCAATGAGCCACAGGTAACCACCCTCAAGTGGGATCCTTCCTCTGTGGCTGTCTTTGAATAATAACATGAGCAAACATCACTCCTTGTGGGTACTTGCTGGGTGGCTATTCTACCTGTGCTCTCCCAGTTACCTGCACAACTGTCACTATTAATCTCTCCGTTTGGTATTGTCATCAGCGTTTTGCAGATTAGGAAATCAAGCCTTAAAGAGGTGAGTTACCTTTTTTAGGAACAGACATGAGTAGACTATAAATGCCATAGCTAGGTTGTAAATTCATGTCAGTCTATGCTGAAGCTCAGGCTTATGACCGCTAAGCCAACCTGCCTTTTTCACAATTTTTTCAAAATGTATTTTTCCCTCTGGCCTGTATGTTTCTGTCTTTTTCCCTATGTTTATTTAGAAGGTACTTCACTTTTGGTTTTAAGATATTCATTTATTAAGCAATTCACTTTAAAAATGAAGCTACCATATTTAAGGTGCTGACTCTTCTGTGTCTTGATCTGGGCAGTGGTCACATGATTGTGCACATATATAAAAATTCCTCATCCTGTGTGCCATAGGTTAATGAGTTTTAGGGAATGGATAAAAATAATTAGAAACTACAAAATGAAAATGCAAAAAATAAGCAAACAGAAGACAAAACAACAAACAATAAAATGAGCATCACAGGATCTTAGAAGGTCTGCGTAGAAAGAGCGAGACCCACAGAAACCCCTTTTCTTTGCTCTGATGTGTGTCACAGGACACCCTCTGTGTGTGTTCCAGCTATTTCTCCAGACCATGAGCCCTCCAGGGTCAGAGCCTGGCACATTATGTACCACCCTATAGGCTGGTAGGGTGAGTGAAATAAATTTTCTGCCCCGATACACTTCATTTGCACAGGTATGACTCAAAAAACCTCATTGTGTTTACCACTGGGCCCTTGGTAAAGATGTTTATTACACACCTTAAATCTGCAAGGTTATCCCTCCCCTTACTGCGGAGCTCTCACCTTAATCTTCCTGATCATCTCCTTCTTACCCCGTTAAGTGCCCACTCACCTAAAACACACTGGGTAATGATGTTTATTACCCAACAATGAAAATATTGTTATTTATGGCTACAATCAGGATATCATCAAATATGAATGCTCACATTCGGTGAGGGCCTTTCAACTGATTGTTTATGTAAATGAAAGCGTTCGCTTATCATCACATCCATTTGGGGAAGAAGCAATCATCAGCCGGGCAGGTTGTTTCTGCCTATAATATCTCTTTAATATTCAGGTCACTAGAAAACAATCTGCAATGAAAGAAAAAAAATATTAACGAATTTAAAGTTAAATTTAAATCTATGACAAAACATCGGGTTGGTGTGCCCCGGTAACGAGCACACAGGCAGAAGGAAGCTCGGTTGCAATTTGTCTTTACTGGGAAACTCAGAACAGGTCTCCAACCCAGATGCAGTTTTCAGTGAAGATGCTGCCTCCCCTTCCCACTTTCTCCCACTCAGCAACAAAGGCCAAGGCCACCAACCAGGGAATACAATTGACCAGCCTTGTAATTGACCATTTATTGATCTCAACAATGTCACATTTACGTGCAAATATTGGTTAATTTATCTGTGAATGGAAACTTATGTGGATTCTAATTTATGACTCAAAATGTGTTCATAAAAGCCATCTCCACAGATAGGGCCCATGATACTATTAGGAAAGGTGGGGGAGGAATGTTCTGGTTCCATTAATGACTTGTGGTCATTAATACTGGCTTCATGTTATAATAAAAATGGAAAAGAAGCCCATTGAACTATTCTCTAAAGGACTACACTAAAGGATGAGAGAGTAAATAGTTTTAAGTTGGGGGGCCACTTACCATCTGTACACCAAGCATGCCTGTGTAATAATAAAACTTTATTTACAAAAGAGACTTGGTCTACAGAACATAGTTTGCTGATCATTGGTCTAAAGCAGTAATTTTCAACCAGAGTGCTGTGGCACAGTGTGCCTTAAGAGGATCTTAGGCGTTTCTTGAACATTTTTCAAGGTTATTAATTAAATTATTTTCAAAAGAAGTTCAAAGTGCTATAAGTATATATATAATTTTTACTCTTTTTTGTCCACATAATTTGAGTGTGCCATGGAAAGTTTAACCATTGATTCAAGTGTGCTCTCAGATTTTTTAAAAAACGTTGAAAAACACTGGTCTGACGTATCCTTATCTGAAGTATGATCTACAGATGTTTAGCTGTATGAAAAAATTCTTTCCAAACAAAAAAAAAAGGTTCTCTAGACCAAAAAGTCTAGAACTTCTTCCTTTTAGGATATTCAGTTGGCATATTAGCCTTTTCAATGCATCAGGAAGTCCTGCTGCAAAGAAACTTTTGGAACCCGAGTTTTTCCAAACGTGTGACCTTCATTTGTACCTAATCCCTCTGTGTGCTCAAAGGACTTCTGCTCTAAACAATGCTGTCCTGAGCATGTGTCTGTCAGCAGGCCCTGGGATGCTGGGGATGAGGATGGGGGAACGTGGAAAGAATATTCAACCCACTTCACTAACCCTCTGTGTATAGGGGGTAGGATTAGAGTCTGGGGAGGCTAATGGGCCCAGCAGGTAAGACAGTACGCCTCACGATTAGTTGGTCCAGATACTTTATCTTAACAGGCTGAAGATTCACCAACACCCAGCCTTGTGCCAGAAAGGTCATTCTGAATGAATGAATGAGAATGAATGAAAGGACCCAGGCTTGGTCTTCCTTTCAACATTAATTAGCTTTGTGGTTCTGGGAAGTCACTTCACCTTTGTCAGGTTCATTTGCAAAACCACTTTGCTTGGCTGAAAAAAAGAAGAGATTCATTTGGGAAAATCTCTGAGGATTTTGTTTCTGTTATTATTGTTCCAACTGTAGGATTCCTTCCTTCTGTTGTTAAGGGGAGATCAAATATGGAGGCAAATTCTACTGACCGTGCCTTTGACTTTCTATTTTTGCAACAGCAAAGTTGGCCATGTTTTGCTTCTGTGTTCTGAACCACCAGGGCCAAGCCCCAGGAGCAAGACAAACGCACCAGCAGCGTCTCCTCTTGGTAGACTTACAAGCAGAAAGCGGACGCACAGGCCCTGCCCCGACCCCAGTTCCACGTTCATTCCTCATGGGGACTTGCACACAGTATCTGCTTTTCTCTTTCCTGGCTTCAGTTTCCCCAGTGTATCATCGGAGAATGTAAGGTTCAAATGCTACTTTATAAACTCTTGTAAAAACAAAGAATAGTTTCGTTACTGCCATTACCGCAGCCATCCCTGGGGCTACTGTACACAAAGTCAAGGCCAAAGACCTTCAGCCTCCTCCTCTGCAAAATGGGAATGCTGTAAAGCCCTGGAAATCAGGGACATTTTGAGAGAATGCTTTGTAGTGTTTTAAGCACTGTTAAGTGTCTTAGACATGCCATATTTATGATATGAATATGATGAAGCTTCTAACAGGCCCAGTTTCCTGTGGGAACAGGGAGGGAAAACTCCATTTCTACAGCAGAACCATGGTAGAAATAGCTGGGCAGCATATCCCAGGGTGACACAGAAAGACATTGGCCTTGAATCCAAAAGTTTACATGTTTGTTTAAAAAAACACAAAACATGATTTTGCTTTCCTGAAAATTTATCCAATTTCTTTTCAAATGAGAACAGAATGGTTGCTTCCTTTTAGCCAGACCCAGGCTTCATAAATACCATCTCTACACAGTATATTACAAACATCATTTATTCAGCAGATATCATAATATATTCAGGGCTGCTCTTAGGAAGAGAAATTTCAATATTAGATAAAAATAGTGAGATGGTGACAGTAACTGTGTTTGTCTGGTACACAGAGTAAATAGGATTGTTAGCGATTGCTAAAGGCTTCAGGAAAAGATAGGGAAGCGAAGATAGCTCGTGCCAGATTCCGAGCCAAGCAGTCGCAGTGGTTCAGGGAAGCTTGATTACCTTCTGCCACCGTGCACTTCTAAGCAGGCCCAGAGATGAGTTCCTCCTTTCTTACATTTTCTCATAAGAATAGCTGAATGTTATCCTAATTAGAAATCTGCTCAGATTTGGAAACTGGCTGACACTGTCTTCTCTCCCATCCCTCCATCCTTTCCACCCCTCTCTCTCTCTCTCTCACCTACCCACTCACACTCACACACACACACACACACACACACACAGTACATACATTCATGACAATGTTCACTATCACCAAGACTCAGAGGTCTTGTCTGGGCCCCTAGCACCAAGCTGGCTTGGTTCAGGATCTTGGCTTCTCTGAACATGAACTCTTGAATCTGCATTGAAAGGGTCTGAACTGAGAAATCACTCCAAGTCTTCCTGCTCATGGTCTCTACATCTAAGAGCTGGTCTGTACTGAACAGAGTCCAGGCCTAATTCTGCCCTTTACACATATCAGCTCATTTAATCCTTACCACACCCTGGGAGAGTAGCATGAGTCTCTCCATTCGGTGAGAAATTTCTCCATTTCCGAAGGGGAAAGGAGAATTTAAGTAATTGGCCCACTGTCCCATCCGGGATGAGGGTGAGCCAGAATTCTAACCCAAGCCACATGGTCTGAGAGTGCAGGGTAGAGAACCCAGCACAGAGGCCCCAGCCTCAGAGGCACAGGGCTACAGCGAAGTCACCTCCGTTAAACGCTCCGGAGCCACGTATGCAGGAACACCAGCTAGCAGGCATGACGCTCTGCAGGTGTTGCCTCTGTGCAGAAGTGCGAATTGAAGAAGTGTCCTATTGTGCCATTGGAAGCCCTACAGCTCAGTAGGAAAGACTGGCCCAGGCTAGAAAGAGCTGCCATTTAGGGGAAGAAGTCAGAGCAGGAGTGGAGGCCCTGCAGACCCGAGACAGAAGGGAGGCAGTTCAGGGCTGACAAGGTCGGGGCTTCCTAGGGAAAGACATATTTGTAACAGACTGTGAAGGGCGGCTCAGACATGGCCATGGACAGAGGCACGCTGGCAGAGTGAGCAGCAGAGCAGGCAAGCTGAGACGGGCAGCTCGAACAGCAGCGGTGCTGAGTTCAGGCCTATTCCCACAAGGGCAGGGAGTCAAGAAGGCTGTAAAAGCAGACTTGACCTCACTTTGTGGTGGTGTTTTGTTTCCAACAAAGCTGAATGCCAGTGAAGTGCTTGCAGGGGCTTTGGAAAGTCAGAGTGTTGTTAGAACAAGGGCTCTTAGACAGCCATGTGGATGCTGGGCCAGGTTACAGCAGAACCTGTAATTCTCACACTTACCAAACTCTGCAAAAAGCCTACAGGATGGCAGACTGTGCGTTTCTTCATTATCTTCCTGCATCTGGACCACCTGGATTCAGATCTAAGAACGTGCAATCTAAGTTACTACAATTAACCCACCGCCTATTCATTCTTCTCATCTTTTCTTCTGAGGCTATGAGTAAGACGCCCAGGCAGAGAGACCATAGATGTCACCGTTCCGTGTCTTTCCCTGTTGCTCTTTCATGGGGGAGCCTGGAGTGGTGAGGGGGACACTGCACAGGAGGAGCCCAGGGATTGTGGGGAAAGATTAGCATTCTATAGGGCTAGACTTGCTCTCCCTGCCATTGTTTTGGCCTCATTAAAAACTTTCTTGTTTCTGCACCCACCAGTACTAGTTTTTGTTGTTGTTGTTTTCCCAAGCATTCCAATCATTTCAAGCCCAGGAAGCTCGGTGCAGTTTGATTCTTCTGAAGGAAGAGAGTGAAATCACATCTGTAAGAAACTTCTTTAATCTTTCTCTACCTTCTCTGTTCCCCTAAACATCAGAACCAAGCTCCAAACTAAAGTGGAGCGGGTGCCCATGTGCATTGTTCTCTTGTTTTCAACTCCTGGGAATCAACTTCTCTAATGAAGGCGGACTGCCCCAAGCACGAGTCCCCACTTAACCCCCATTACTTCTGCAAGGTCTGCTTTCTTATTCCCACTGACAGATGCAAAAGCTGAAGTTCAGACTCATTGCATAGTGCTGAGAAACACAGCACTAACAACAAGATTGAAGCCAAAGTACACCTGATTCCAAAGTCTCTGTTCCCATCGCTCCACTCAGTTTGCTCCCCTGAAAGTGCATATGGAAAAAGTTTCAAGTTGGGTTTCATAATCTGTAAAATGGGATTGTGACAATAATGAGACACTGATTAGGAAAGATTAGATTATCTATGGCGCAAGATGAGGTTGGTGTATACAAATCCTAGTTTGAATTTAAATCTGGGTCTTGTAGAGGAAGAAGGAAAGGAGTTCTGTAAAATGCTGCTGGGTAGAAAAGGGAAGGGAGGCTGTCGAGGTCAGGTGGCTATTCAGTGTCGCCTGGCTCATTTCCAGTCTTCTGATCCCAAGTCCATGGCTTGTAGCTCAGCCTGTGAGTGACTTGGAAAGGCCAACCCAACTGGGTCCCCAGTTCAGCTTTCTTTCCTTCTTCTTACCTGACCCTATACTCTTCCTCTTCCCCTTTCTATGAAATGCTCTGTATAAAATGGAGAAACCACGGAAAACCAAGACACATGGATTTAGATTTTCCTCCTCTGTTTTGTTTTGTAAGGCAAAGAGAATTTAAATTTCTTGAACTCTCTGAGATTGAGTTTCTTCCTATATAAAAGGAAAAAATTCATCTAAATTACCTTAACATTTTAAACCTTCATCTCTCACTCTCCCTCCCTTGCCATAGTCACCTCCTCCTCTTGTGATCTACTGTGGGGGAATTCAAAGAAGACGAGCTGAAGTCTCCCGGTGCATCTAGAATTTGCAAACACTCAGGCAGAAGCACCTGGAAAGCCTGGATTTCTCTTTGGGATTCTCAGAGGGATTTGAAGCCACATCTTTCAGGCAGGGCTGAGGTGTTCTAATTGTCGAAGCATCTCTAGTACGTAGCACTCTATTAGCAGGCTGCTGTGGGTAGCGTCTCCAAGTTCTACTGGCCTCTTTGGAGTGAGCTGTGATCCCAGAGCCTGTCTTCCTTCGAGACAACAAAAAATGCCTCTGCCTGCCCATCCCAAGCACGCAATGCTCCTGGCTAATCCTCACCAAGAACAAACAAAACATGAGAATAGAATTTGCAAATAAGAGAGAGAAAAAGGATTCCTAGGGAAAGTGCAAAGGAGGAAAGGAAGGAAGACAGAAGAAGAGGAGAGAAGGACCACAGAGCCAGGGACAGACAGACCAGCAGGTGGAAAAAGAAAGGAAGCAGAGAACGCAAAGGGAGACAGAGGGAAAAAATAGATCAGAGGCAAGAGCAAGCAATACTATACTCTGAGCCCCTGCGCACTGTTGTTTTGAATTCCCAAATTTGTAATCTCTACTAAATTAAACTGGCACTTACTGTACATCTATCAGACAAGTCTCCACATTTTCTGTCCTCGGTCTTTATGGTATCTCCTGGGCAGATGGCGCTCTGTTACTTTTAGGCATTATGAGAAGGACACAAGGTGTCAGACAGTATAACTTTCCTGAAGCGACTTTTAGCCCAGACCTGCCAGATTCCAGTGTGTGGGAATGTCGACCAGCTGGGGCTGCCCACCTCCAAATTCAGCCCAGTTCTTACCTAAAGTCTCAGGCAAAAAGCTGAACTCAAAAGCACAAAAAGATAATTCTCAGTCTGACCAAGACTCCCCCGGTGATTTGGGGCCAAGCCCCAAATGACCCCAGACATTTATTTCCTTTTTATATTACAGGTCAACAACACAAGTCTGCTTGTAAATCACAGATGAGAGCTGATGTGACTACAACTTGAGCAAATGTCCTTATGAATGTCATCATTCCACCAGCAATATATGGCTAGCCAGAGGGGACAAGCGCTGGAGACTATATAAAATTAAATCAGAACAAACTTCTGCCCTTCAGAAGCTTACCCCACAGTGAAAGACTTACTATGTAAGTTTAAATATCTCCAAAAAAGATTCTTTTTTTAAAGTGAGACGGGGAAGCACTGGCATCTGCATGTTTTGACTCACAGAACGTGAGTGTCAGTACTAGTCTCGTTTCTTTAACATTTTAGCTTTGGGGTCAAATCAACCTTTTAGATCCTCAGTTTTCTCCTTATAAAATGGGAGCAAATACCTGCCAGGACACCTGGATGCCGTGCAGGGTCAAGGTGACCACACATGGACGAGTCAATGTGTCTGGTCTAGAATCAGGGGCCCCGCAGTGGCATTACCCCGGTTGCATTTCAAATAGGATTCCTTTTTTTTTTTTTCCCTAGTTTTGAGTTGATGTATTTCCTTCTCTGCATTCCGCCCCCCCCCCCCGCTTCTATTCTTAATAAGTTGAGTAAGAGGGACAGCGAACCAGAAAAGAAAACAAGTCCAAATGCCGAGGATTCTGAAAATACATCTTTCCAAATTGTGCAGCTTTGTGTTGGCAAGATGACAAGGGCCCCCACAACCCGGTGCGAACACAGCACTGCAAAATCACGCAGCTTGCGTGTGCAATATATGTACGTTATGTGCCAAGTGCTGAACAAGTGCTTTGAAACAAATGACAAATATGATACGATGCTCTGAGGATCAGGCCAAGTGACTTGTAAGGGTTTCCTAGATTCAGATGTGGACACAGGGATCATCTGGCTCCCCCTGACCAGCCAGTGCCAAGTCAGGGTCCCCAGCACAGAGACCCATGTCACAGGCCATGTCATCCACAGACTTCATGCACCATAGAGAAATCGCAACTCTATTCCCCGTGTTAAGCATCTGGACTGTACAACATCGGACAACACATTTTTTTTCCTCCTTCCATCAACTTCATAAACTTAACTAATAATTTCATTCGCCGCACGACAAAGCCTCTAGCTCACACCGAAAGCAACTTAAATGGAACAGGTCATAAAAATTCCCTTCTATGCCTGCGCTAGATGCCATCGTTAAAAAAGAGAAAGGATGACAAAGTGAAAGGGAAAACGCTGTGATTCTTTTATGTGAAGATTACATTTAAAAATAACCAACTAACCGTCTGCACTTTTCGGGGGCCTGACGTCTCGAAACGCATTTAGATTGATGCAGGCTAGGGCTGAAGTTCTCGTGCTGAGTAAACAGTCAAGTGTTCTTAATAGGAATTGCAGTTTCTCGACATCTGTTAGGGAAAAGGGAATGGCGAAACAACAATTTAGAGTGAGATTGGTTTTGTTAAATGCATTTAAATTCCAAGATTAGTGGTGTTCTTTCTTTTTCAATTAGCATTTACTTGTAGAAAGGTTACAGATGAAAGGGCTGGGGAAGAGATCGGGTGGATTTTTTTCCTTCCTGAGAGGGCACTCCAAAGCATAGTAAAGCTAAAATAGAAAGGAACATAAGACTTAAAGGCGCTTAAAACCGGTGCCAAATCAAGACTGCGAATCTTGAAGGAAAAGCATTTCAAAATAAAATAAAATAAAAATAAAATGCGTCTGGATTTGATGATCCTGTCCTCTGGGCAGAAAAATCATAAATTGCTTTGAGAAAATACAGAGATTTGTATTTTTCTAAGCCAGTTACTAAGCAAAATTTGTGTTATTTCTCAAATATAGGCAATGGTTCTGTTTGAGTGTGTAAAGAGCTGTAACTAGCTCGATTTTTTTTTTTTTATAGAAACATAAACAGAGACGAAAAATGTAGGAGAATGTTTCACCTGTTTTACTGCCATTAAATAAACCTCATCTGCTACCAAGCTGTTTTGGGTGACATTTGTTAAATAAATACATTTTGTGGGAGACTGAACACTAAAGTACAGAGACATGCAAGCAATGTTCTCAGATAGATTCTGTTTGCTTCTCGGCACCCTTACCCCTGCCCTGGGGGGAGAGTAAAGTGGTAAATTCAGATTTATATTTTCACATCAGCATTTTATTTTCACACTTGTACTGCTACAACAAAAAGCGCATGTTATTGTTACCAGAGTTTCTCTTAATTCTCTCTGTTTCTCTCTTTTCTCCTTCATTCCCTCTCCTTGTCTCCTCTCCCATCCTTCCTCTCTCCCTCCCTCCAATATCTCTATTCAGGTTTTTTTTTTTTCTTTTTAATTAGTGACAATCCAATCTTTCTTTTACACTTCTATATGGATTCCATTATTTAAAAATCTATCAGTATATATGTTTTGTGCATGTCTGCAACATTTAAAATAACATTCAATCTGAAACATTAGTTTAAAACGTATCTATTGAGTATTTGTTTAACGTGGAGCCATTACTGCCATTTCTTATCAAAAAATTAATACGTTAGTTAAAAACTAATATCTATCAAGGCAGTCCTCTGAAGTAATTTTTGTGAATATTTTAAAAGGAACCAAGATAGATTACTGTTTCTGATGATTTCCTGTGTACAATCTGGGCGATTTTGCAGGAATTATAATTGGACCAAAAAATCAAATGATAGAGAAGGTTTGAGTGTAGGGTTCTGTCATGTCACTGCACTGGCTGGACAATCTAAGAGAGCCCTTCTTGATCCCTGGCAAACAGGTAAAGGAACCACTTGATAATCACTAAAAATGTATCTACAGTTCTTGAACATTCTGCAAGCAGACTTCAGGCACCACAATGCAGGCTTCCTCCAGCTTGTCACCGTCTTCCGCCGAGAAATTTCATACGCTGATTCCTTTCAATTATCTGTCAATTTCCAAAATGCAAATAGAAACATGCAGTCATCACTTTGGTACTCACCAACTGATTTCCTCCAAGCACCCAGACCATAAGTGAATGCAGTTCAATATGTTCTCTTCCCTTTTTTAAGTGGAGTTAATATTTCAGAGCAGATTTTGGTCAGCTTCCAGGAACCCAGTGTGTGGAGAGGCAGAATTTTATTTTAGAAGCACAAGTTGGTTTGAAAAATGTGAACTTAGCCCAACTCTCTCTTTGTTTCATCTTTGTTGCTAGACATATTTTATTTTCCTCAGGGGAAAAAAAAACAAAAACAAAAACAAAAATTCTTCATCTGTACACACATACAATTTAAGTAAAATTATGATTACCAATTAGAATGCTTTCAATTGTTTTATGTTTGCAATACAAAAAATGTATAAAGAGAAGGAAAAGTGGCCTGTAACCACAGGACTAGAAGATAATCAATAATAAACATTTTGCCACCATCTCTATACATAGACATTATTGAAAAGTGAATTCACATTAGTCATACAATTGTGTACTCTGCATTTTGCCTTAAGTTTTATCAATAAGCATTTTTCTTATATCACTACTATTCATTTATTAACAAGAGTTAATATGCATGTACAAAATTTTACCCAATCATTCACCTGTTCGGGGGCATTTCATAGTTTCCATTTTTGTCTTCACAATTACAGGTAATTCTTAAATAAACCAATTCATGGAAAATAGATATCTATGTTGGATTACTTGCTTAGAACAGATTCTTGGAAATAGAATTACTAGGTCAAAGGATACCAACATATTTAATGTCCCTGACATATATTGGCAAATTGCCTTCTGCAAAAATTATACCAATTCACCCTCCTGTGACATGCGTAGAGTACTGCCTGTTTCACAGTATTGCCCCCTGCTCAAAGTTTTTTTTTAATCTCTGCAAATTAGAAAGATGAAGAGAAAAGCATCTTCTGCCTGGAACAATTTGTTAAAGTATACACTGAGCAATAGATTCATTTTCTAATTCATAAAGAAATATAAAGGCTAATATTCAGGATGTTTTCTGGCCCAATAAATGCTGCAAGAAATGAAAAGCCATAATACTTCATCAGACATTGTAGGCTGCTTTGTTAGAAAACCTATTACATTTTACATGCTTCTAGAGAAGTCTTTCCAGTCCAAAATACACTTCACTAAAACAGGAGCGATATTAATTGACTGCATGCCATTTAAGGCAGCTCACACTAGATTCTAAACACCATTCAAACATTGCCCTTCTTCTTTGGTCAGATATTCTGAGTTCAAGGAAGAAAACTGAAGATATGTTTGAAACCTGGTTTAAAACAGTCTTTTTTTGATTTAGCCAAAGAGAACACTCAACTGAGCAATCAGGAAGGGCAGAGAGGAAAATGCTGAAAGGTGCAAAAAAACCAACAACACAACGAGAAATCATAGGAGCCACCTTGTCATAGAGAACCCAGAGGTTACTGAAAAGCACCTTTGTGCTCTGAGGGTATAAAGTTTAAGAAGGGAAGATTCATTCAATACATGTTGCTTTCATCTAAATCTGAATTCCCCCAGGCTATTGTGTTTTCTAAGTTAATAAAGTCAGCCCTGTTCCTTGAAGTTTTCTGTTAGCCATTCAAGTTTCTCTCTACCTCTCAGCCTATAACAAATTCCAAATGATCTCAAAATAACTAAATCACTGGAAGTGTATTCGGAGGGTAAGAAGAAAGATCTCACTTTGTACATACTCAGCATATGAATTAGCATCAAATTCTCCATTTCGATGACCCTAATCATATCTACTTTATCAGAAGTTGCCGCCGGTACCACTGATTATTCAAACCCTCTCCCTGGAAAAAAAAGGAGAAAAAGAAAGAAATCCAAGGGCCAACAACATAAAGAAGCATGCTCCATCTCCCCAAATCCTCAATTCCCTTAACTGTCAGAATTTTTAAAACTGAGCACACCCTTCTGAGAGGATGGCATTTTTCATTGTAAGAATATTCCTTGTAGTGATCAATTTCCACTTAACGAAGTGTTCCCTAAATTAAATCTACCCTTTTTGAAAGGTTACTTCACAAACAAAATGAACAGGAAAATGCCTCTAGTCCATATAAATGTCATCCTGCCCTCCAGTAAATCTGTTTTAATCACTATTTTTAAGGAAGTACCCCGATTGAATAGGAGAGAAACTCAATTACCCTGTATACCAAGACAACTGTCACTAACATTGCCTTTCAGAGGTGTCTTTCTCTGGAGGGATTCAAGATACTTTGTTCTGCAAACAATTCATCCCGTTTTCTTTTTCTTTCTTTCCTTTTTTTTTCTTTAAACCAAAGAACCATATCCCACTTATGAAAAGAAGAGAAGAAAGCTGATATCCATTGAGGAAGTACTGTGCCAGGCCTCTTTCACATGTATTTTCTCACCAATTCCTAACCACAAGATTATTAGACAACTTTTTTCCTTTCTCTTCATAGAAATAAAATGGAGTCCCAGAAGGGCAAGCCCACCTTTAATGGTTACAGCCACAGGGCTGGAAAGAAAAAGATGAGACTGACACCCCAGTTCTGCAAGTGCAAGGGTATCTCTGCTAATAAACCACTAGGCCTGAAGGTAAATGGATCCTGGGATGAAGGCTTGCCAACCCCAAACCAACATTGAAAGATCAAACACACAGGGTTGTAAATTACCATTGCAGAGACGGCTGATTGGAAAATAACAAACAGCAGGTACATCTCGATGCTTATTCTAAACAGGCATGTGCCTTGGCTTGGGTTTCTGCAAAGGCATTCATATGCTTTGTAAAGCTAATGTACAGAGGCAGCCTTCAGTGCTTATGTTTTTTGGAATTAAGTTGCATGACTGTGCCTTGCTCTCAAAAATGTGTAAATGTGTAAATTATGCTGAAACAGATTGGCAATGCAAGTCGAAGAAATGAAAAATATGGTGCTCTCTCACGGCAAGGGTGCAAGGGTGCAGGGGTGTGGCTAGCCACCTGATGTTAAAAGAAGCCTCCAAACTCTCCATTCTTGGCGTTTCTGGAAAGAATAAGAGAAAGGGTAATGAAATAAAATGAAGCTACACAGCTTTTTCAAGAGCCCTGTTACAGCTAAACACAATCTCTTTTACTGGCACAAAAGAGATTATGTAAATTGCGTATGTTACATAAGTCCTGTTTCCAAGTCATATTTAACTCCCCCAATTCACCATATCCTAATAGAAATGCCACAGCTACGTGCCAAATCTTGAACCTACAGATGCTCAGGAATAAAAAGATAGGAAAATTCCCTACCATACACTCTACTTTATCATCACAACTCCCTAACTCTGGTGGGTATGTGGCTGTGTGTGTGTGCACGTATGCACATACCCACGTACATGGGCTTGTGTCTTCCTGTTATTCATTTTAATGTTCCTTCTGTTTACTATGATGAGGAGACCAAGTCCACCTATGAAAATGTCAAAAAGATATAGACAGCCCCTTTCTTCAAGGAAATGAAACAGACTCCAGTGTTTCATAGGTTGAGATGGAAGAGAGAATGGCAATCATTTTGTAGGCTAAGACTCTCAAGTAAAGAAATGATCTGAAAATCATATTTGGTCTTAATTACTTACTCTCTGAGTCCCAAGGGCCAAAACACAATCTGTAATTGATGAATAAATTGTTGAAACCTAGGGTCCAATCCTTCCATTCTGTAAGTGAAAAAACTAACTATGTCTAGTAACATCCTCAGATCACCCAGCAGGAGTCTGTTAGAATACAACCTACATCCCCTGCTAACTCCTTGTCCTGTGTTTTCCTCAGTTCAGGCCATTATCTATAGATTGAAAAAAATAATTTTGCAAATTGAGCCAGAATGTATTTTTACAGCTTCCAAAAACGCTTCAAGAATGAGATAAGGCTTTGGTTTTAAATTAAATGGATAATGAACACTGCAAATGTTCCCTAAAGGTCACAAGTTGCACAACGAAAAGGAAGAAATTTAGGTGCTGCATGTAAAGGTAAGTCCTTGCAACTTAGTCAAGAGGCAGAAATATATTTCTGTAGAGACTTATTTATACACACAGTCTGATTTAATTGGGAGGGAGATCTGAGATAGAAACGACAAAGATAGTGATGTCTTATTGTGGACAAAGGTTTAAGTTGATATTAAGGAGCCTTCTAGATTCACATTTTTTTTTAAATAATTTTATTGAATCATAATTCTGTACATTGGTGCAATCACAGGGCACGATTCATATACATTCAGAAATATTTTGATCATACTGTTACAGATATCCTTCATGGCATTTCCTTGATCACTATATAAA